>JASCZI010271865.1:212643-238656 GCA_036250425.1 Stylosanthes scabra
ATTTTATTTTTATTTTCATGCTCACTTTTATTTTTACTTTTAGAATTTTAAGATGAAATTAAAATTTAATATAATTGGTTTCTAATTTAGGGTTTGTAAGTAATAAAAAAAACTTTTTTTCTTTAAAAATTTTTTCTAACAAAATAGAAACTAATAAAACTACCATTTATTTTATTTTTACAAAATTCTAAAATTATTAAATAGCAAATGTGAAATTTACAATAAAACTTCCAAACACGCCCTAAAGAGTTTAGTTTAGTCAAACATAATAAATTGATGAGAAAATGCATGGTTTTAAAACTTAATGAGTTTTGCTAATGATATGATTATACCTTAGATAATTGGTTGATGGAGGTCCATAAGGGCCTTCAACGGATACACCAATGTGATCAATTGGAGAAGGTGTTGAAAGCATTTTGTACAGCTTTTGGGACCAAGTTCCTTCACTCTTAATAACAACACTAAGCTTTTCTGGCTCCAATTTGCTACTTGATGTAATAGTGAATGGATGCCATTGTAGCTTTGATATGCTTGGTATATTTATGAACATAACACTTGTGGGAGTGTAACTTAACTCTGCCAAAAAAAATAAAAATAAAAAAAATAATGACACACTACATTAATTTTGATAGTACTAAATTATTTATGTAACGGATACTTTGAAATAAAAAGACAATTTAATTTGTATTTTTTGGTGACTAATTTAATTTGTATTTGATATTAGAGACACAAAATAAATTTAAGAGACAGAGAATTTATGTATCTTACTTACGCACAAAATTTGTGTCTTGAGACAAAGACTCTCTTGTAAATCTCTCTCCAAATATAAACATTTTTTTTTTTTGGATAATTAAGAGGTTCATCTCATCTCATCACAGAGGAGTACAAATATAGAGATACATATGTTGGTGTTTTTCTATCTTTTTATTTATTTGTCTTATCTCAACTGTATATTAAATGCAATTTGAAAATAAAATATTTTTTTAAAAAAACAAATATAGAATTAAACAAAATATATATCTAAAAATAAATTTTGTCAAACATTTTATTCACTCTTTAATGTGTTAAGGAAGCTATATATTGTGGCGGTTTCTACAGCAACCGTCAACAAATTCTTCAGATGTTTTCAGATTATCAGCAGTTTTTTTTTTTAAATCGCCGCTAAATATTTCTAATACGTCAGATTACCAGCGGTTTCATAAAACCGTTGCTATCTGCTAAAATTGTTGTAGTATAAGGATATTGAGAATGTTATTAGTTAGTAAATTACTTACCATGGGTTTTAGAGAAGTTGAGTTCTAGGGTTTCACAAGGCAAGAGACGAGCAGAAAGCAAATGAACTTGGGTTCTTGATTGAAGAAACCTTAGGAAACGATCAACCATGAAGATGTAGAAACCAGGGAGCATGGTGCATGCAAAGGAAATCCCAACATGGAAGATGAAGAAGACCATGAAGAGTATGTAGAGGTAGTGAGTATAGAAGAAAAGCTCAAAGAATTTTCTTCTAATCCAAGGTATTGTTGCAATCCATAGAATCAAACCACATACCCCTGCTATCTCTCCTGCCACATTTGATACCCAATCTTTGTCCCATTTCGTCATCTACTTAGAAGAACAAGAAGAAAAAAAAAGTTAGTTGGATATAACTGTCTCATGCTTATTTTCTAAGCGAATTTACTTTTCACTCCAATTTACTCTTCATCATGGTATTATTTATCTCGTTTAATTTTCTTATTCCACTGCATATAAAAAATAAGAAAAAATATAGGTAATCAATAATTTTTTAACAAACAAATCAATCAACAAAAAATAGAACATCCAAAACCACTATTTATAGAATATCTACAATGAAAGCCATAGAACATTCGAAACTTAAAGTAATCTCAGTCAACTTTATATTTTTTTAGAAACAGAACATCCGAAACCTAAAATCAGAACATTTGAAATGTAAAGAAATAGAATATCCAATTTAAATTGTTGGCTAATGTTGACTGAATTTTTATTGATTACCTAGCACGATTGAAAAAATAGTTATCTTGATTAATTAAGGATTTAAAAATAGTTAGAAGTCCACTCTTTTTCCTCATAATTGTCTTTAAGATTTAATTAGTTTCTGCCAGCAAATATGTGTCAATTTTGATTCTCATTTTAGTATTAATTTATTTTCAAAAAAAAAAAAACCTTCGTTTAATAATTTCTGATATATTAGTATACTATTTTCCATTTTGTATATCAAGCAAGAGATATTTCTATCAAAGCATGTATTATAATAATTCTATTTGTTTATTTATGTAAATTAATATATATCACAATCATGAATCGCATATTTTTATTTCGATAATATTAGGTGTATATTTATTTTATCTAATTAAATTTAATTAAGTTATTAATTTTTATATCTAATAAAAAAAATTATTTTGATGTCATGTAACATTAAAATTAGCATATAGATAATTTTATATATGTTTGACATAATTTTTTTTTTATTTATCATAAAAATAAAAAATTTAGTTGAAATTGATTGGCTTATTGTTCTTTCTTTTATGTATGTGAATTGAGCATCTACTTTGATCAACTACTCAAGTTGATTAGATCTACATAGAATTTAATATTAACAGTATATTAAAATTGATTTCTTTTAATAAAATCGTTAATATATAATTATCCATTTTCAAGTGAATGGGAGCACAATAATATTAAAATAATTAATTAACCTCAGAAAGTTGGTCGGTGGCACCCCAAAAAATGATGTAGAAGATGCCATGGGCAGTGAAGAAAGTGAGAACCAAATGTCCAACCCAAATATGGTACTTAATGCAACTCTCAGAGGTGAGGCCAAGAAGTGGAAGCACGGGCGAGGCACGTGACACCAGAAAAAACAGGAATGCTAAGCACATATTACCAACCAAACCCAATATATATGCAGCATACTCCAGTTTCGATTCCCATCTGCCAACACATCAACAATCAATATTTTAAGTTAAATTTTAACGATACAAATGTATAAATGTACTATGAATTGTGCTATCTATACATCAAAAATAAAAATTAGTTACTAAAGCTAGTCATCGATGTATAATACATTATACATATTAAAATATAAAATATATATTTAAAATAAATTAAACTACATATATATTTTATATTTCAATATGTATTATATACGGTAACTAATTTTGATGTGCAAATAATAAAATTCTTAATATATTATATTTGATGGTCAATTTTATCTATATACTTTTATATGTGCACATATATTAAAAATTAACGGCTAGTCGGCTATCATTATATATTTATATTTCTATAATTTTTTATATCTCTAGTGAAGAGTACATCATATTTGAGTGATAAATTTTAAAATACAGATATTAAATAATATATGTATATATATATATATATAATGATTGATTTTATCTTCTACATCTTTGTAAGTTTTTACATTTGAAATGGAAAGTACATCATATTTCAATATATTTAGGTTGAAATATGTTTTTTTATTATTATGACTGTTATTATGATGAACTTATGATTTTTTGTATTTTGTAATATTCTATATTTTTTCCTGATGAGATAATATTAAACTAAAAAGGAATAATAATAACTAACAACCAAATTTTAGAGAAATAAAAAAAATTATTTAGACCTTTTTTATATATTTAATTTTACAAATAATAATAACAATAATGGTTGAAAATATAATAATGAAAATTCTTACACTTTTTCACCATCTTCTGCTGCTGATTCTTTTGTGATTGTAGCAAAGTCGGTGCGCAAGTAAATAGCTAAGCACCAAATTATGAGTGCAATGAACATTAACAACAATGCTACCTCTGTTCCAGAAACAATCCCAAGAGGCCCTTTTACAATAAATGGATTCTTCAATTGTGTAATTACCCCATCACCTCCTTTATCTTCATTATTATTATTACATCTGATAGTAAAAAATAATAATATAAATTAGTCATATAACAAAAATCAGGTTATTTTATTTTAGAAATTTATTTCTCAAATATTCCTATTTTCAAACAATTGACGCAGTTGCTACCATTTAGTCACGTTGATAGCTGACATTTTTTTGACTTGCTTACTCGGAGGTGTCTTTTTGGTGAAATCTACATAGAGACGTGGAAGCGACTAGCGCTTCCCTATAAGATGGTGTCATTAGCTAAAGGGCATTTAGGGTTGAAACGTCTTCACCAAAGGCATCTCTTTGTTGGAAAAAGCTACCCGCAAAGGTGTCTTTCACGAAATTGTTCCCACCCTAAATGCGCTTTTATTAATGGCGCCATCTCACAGGGAGGTGTTAGCCGCTTACACGCCTCCACGTCCGAGTTAGCAAGTCAAAAAAAAACAAAATTGAGGTAACACCATAGTCAAACGAGGCAGCTGCCATTAATTGTTCCAAAAATCAACCATTAGAAATAAATATGATTAAACATGATATTTTAAATCCTTATCTTATAAGGAATTTTTTAATAATAAAATAAAAAATAATATTATTAAAGGCTAATCATTATTTTTTGCCGTTTTGATAATAAGTCGTAAGGAAAAGGATTTAGAATAGGTAAGAATTAATGAGAATTACAGAAAAGTTAAAAAAGAATAAAAGAAAAAGGAAAATAATAATTCTGTTGACGTGAAATTTCAAAAATGGAGAGGATACAAACACCAAATTCATTACATTTTTATTTTCCTAACATAAGTATAAATATATATTTTATAAAAAAATTACTCTCTAGAATTTTCCTTATTAAAAGAAAAAAATAGAATAAATATATGACCAAGTAAAATATTTTAAGTGAATATTAAATAAGTGGACAAATCTATAATGAATCAGATTTATGATGGATAAATGAAATATTTTTAAATGAATGATTAAAATTTTTTTTATATTTTATTTTTATTATTTATTATAAAATTACAATTATTTTTAACCACTTATTTTAAAATATTTCACGTTCAGGTTCACCTGTTCACCTTAGACAGAGTTTAAATAAGTATTATTAGTGTTGATGATTATTACCTATCCATGTTGGAATAATAATTTGCTTTTTCGACTATATGGAGGTAGATACATCCAATAGAAGCTATGAACAGTACTGGAAAAGTGTAAATCAAGAGTGTTGTACCTGCAGTACTTATATATACAATGATGAAGAGAATAAAAATAATTATAAGAATATATAAATTTACTTAAAAAAATTAATAAAAATAAAATTAAATATTACTAATGGGATAGTTAAATTATTCTTTTGTTATTTTTTCATTTCATCATAATATGCACCATATATAAGATCTTGCAAGTAAAATGAATGAAAACAAATTATTAAATAGTGAAATAATAATAATAATAATAATAATAATACCCTGTGAACCAAAATAGGAAGTTTTTGTCTTTGCTCTGAGAAGAGGCAGCCATTTTTCATTGAAAGTACTTGTGGGTGTCATTATCCAAATGAAAATCCAACCAAGAAGAACAACCAACACCAAAGCCCTTATTGCAAATAGACTCATGTCATATTTTTTTTGAGAAGGTGACCTTTTCACCATTTCTTGATCACCCATCTTTTTTTTTTCCCCTCTTAATTATATCTCGTTAACTCAAGAGAATGTAAGATATATGTATATATGCTTCTTTAATTTGGAGAGAAAAGATGAGTCTACTGATTTTTTTTTTAAAATTTTTTGAAGGGTGAGTCTCCAATGATGATGAGGAGAATATGAGTGAAAGTACAAGTATATATATAGTATAAGAATCAAGGTTATAATAATAATATAATGAAATGAACAATAATTACAAATTCAACTATATAGGAAAAAAAAGAAGAAAGAAGAATGGTTCATGTGTCCCCATAATTTTGAAAAATGTATCATCCTAATTGAAAAATGGTATAACTGAAAAGAATAATTAACATAGAAGGGATCCACAAATTATTAATTATGTGGATGAAAGAGTTGACAATCTTGGACTTGGATTTGATTGTATATTTAGAACTAAATAATTTGTTTCTATAATTTTGTAAATTAAAATAATTGTAATTAAATTTTTAGTTATTCTTATTATGTCACCTCCCAGATAAGAAAAGGGAAATAAGTTGGTCAAACAAGGTAACATTATTCAATATTCATGCTTGTGCCTGGAATATGAAACCACGTGTTTGAAGTGTGTAGGCATGTGCATTTGGAGAATGAAAGCTACTATAAACAAATTAGAAATTAATTACAATCGATATACCGCTATTTGAAGAATAAGCACTTTTTTACAGTAATAATATTAGTTGAAGAAGAAACAAAAGATCATTATAATTATAATTATAAAAAAATTAAAGGGGGGGGGAACAATTATTGTCTTCACTTTGTCATAATTATATTTTCTGAAAATTATCATTATTCCTGACATTATTTAAACATCGCAAAATTATTTCAAAGCTCTCTTTTGATTTTTTTTTAAAAATATATTCATTTTAATCTTAAACTTCCAAGCATAACTAACATTTTTTTTATAATAAGTAAAATTAAAGTCAATTCAAATAAAAATACGTTTGCATTGTTTTCTTATTTATCTTGTATGGAAAAATGTGAATTAAGACCAATAATAATCTTAGTAGACTTTCTTTGGCTATATATGAACAAGTAATCTTAATACCGCATATGACTAACCAATTTCGGGAAAAGTCAACCTTAAAGCGTGCATCTGTCTCATTCTCAGAACAAAATGATTTTATAAACAATTTTTTTTTAAATTTTTTTACTGAACTAGAATAATTTAATCGATAAAGATATTTATATACCTAACATTTCTCTATTTTTAAGATGATATTGATATCGACAAGGGTGATTATCATTAATAACGATGATATCCAGAAGAGAAATAGAAGCTTTGGTATAGGTGGCCAAGAAGTGGATAGCGGGCGGGGGGTGGCGGTGGCGGTGAATGCCTAGCGCTGATGGGTGAAATTGTGGTGGCGTGTTTGGAAGAAGGAGAAGTGAGAAAGATAAAAGAGTAATTCTTAAAATGTTTTGTCACCAATATTTTTAAAAAAATTTAATTACTCTATCGATCCTTATAAACTCATTTAATTTGTAATTAAGTTTTTTATTAATTTTAATTTTATAATTAAATTCCTACTTATAAACAGAAAATTTCATTTTCAAATTAGAATATTCCGTAACTAAGGACTAAATTCTTAAAAGTGTTGATACTTTCTCTTGTTTTTAGAATTTAAACATAGTCAACTTTCTCTTCTTCACATATGAAGAACACTTCTTCCTTTTTACCTTCGAAGTTTGAGAAAGATGAAGGAGATGACTGTTTTAAAATTTTTAAAATGAGAAGGGTGTCTTTAATTATTTAGCCCCTTAATCATGAAATATTGCTATTTAAGAATGAAATATTCTATTAATTACTATCCAAAGTTTTTTTTGTCATGGTAGACATAGATCTAATTTTAAAATTAAAAATGATCTAGAACTCAATTAAAATGAAAAATATAACGACTTAATTAGTAGTTGCAAATTTTATGAAATTATACAAACTAACAAAGTAATTCAATATTTTCTAATATTAGCATTAGTATTATTAGTATTAATGCTAAGTTAGATTAATGCTAAGTTGGTTGATTAATATTAATGCTAGAACTCAATTAGAGGAATATTAGCATTAAAAAATCAATTTAATTTAAGTTAGATTAATGCTAAGTTGGTTGATTAGTATTATAGTTTGAGATTTTTTATTAGAATAATTTTAATATTAGTATTAGTACTATTAGTAGTTTATTTATTTATTTAGCATTAGTTTAATTAATTAGATGTATAAGATGACCTTAATTTAATTAGGGTGTCAAATATTATATTTATAAGCTAACTTAAATGTTAACTTAAATATTAATTTAATTAGGTTGTTAATTAACGATAGTTTTGACCCCAAATTTGATTAGGTGTGATAGATTTTGTGTGATAGTTTTTTATTTTGCTCTAGTTATGAGTTATTTATTTAAATTTATTATGTTATGAAATATATTTGTGCAGTTAGTTATTTATTTAACGAGAAATTGACATTTTGTTGTGGTTAGATGGAGTTGCAGAGAGGCTATGAGAACACGTTGTATAGGTCGGATGTGACGGGCCACATTGCAGCAAAAATTGCGTACATGGTATGTAAAAATTCTTATGGTTTATGCATTAAACCTGTATCGGCGTCTGAGCATAGAGATGTAATTCATTTGGTTTAACAGTTTATGCAGGAACCTAGGGTTATACGCACTCGGCGCAGCATATTGGTGCAACCTGATGAACGTATCCTGGACTTGCTCCGATTAGCTAGGTTTCAGCACGTCGTCCACCCGGTTGAGTGGGAGCACGATTGGTCCTTGGTCTCTGCCTTGATTGAGCAGTGAAGACCAGAATCACACTCCTTCCATTTGCCATGCGGAGAGATGAGGATTACGCTGCAAGACGTGGCATACCAGTTAGGGCTACGTATTGATGGAGAGCCCGTTAGTGGATGCATCAGCGAATGGTCTGAGCATTACAACCAACAGACCATTGAAGACATATGCCTTGATCTCTTGGGGCATGTTCCGACTGAGAGGGATCGGCAAAAAGGCAAGTGGAACATCCATCTCAGTTGGTTTGAGCGGACAGTCTGTCGCGATCTGGGGGACGATTCTAAACCTCAGCAGTTGCTCCAGTACACACGAGGTTACAACATGATGATCATCGTGGGATTTTTGTTTCCGGATGCATCTGACTCCCGAGTGCATTTGAGGTGGTTACCTCTTCTGGCAGATTTGAAGCAGTGTGGTCGTTTGAGCTGGGGCTCCGCTGTGCTGGCCAACTTGCACTCGTCTTCTGTGCTCTCCAATTGAGCGCAAGATAAAAGCCTTCAGCTGTTCCAAACCCATTTCTTCGTATGGCCAACAAACAAAGGTTGGCTGATCACAACTGAAGACATCATTTCCCTCAGGGTCTTTTATTATTTGACCATCGTAATGAATCGAAACTAATATTCTATCACCCATATATAAAATAAAAATAAAAATAAAACATATGTGAGTTGAAGAAAGAAAAAGAGATAGGGAGTGAGAAGTTTTGGTAAAGGAGGAAGGTTTGGCGTGATTTGGGTGCCGGAATGTGGGTGTATTTATAGGCGGAGCTAATGGCAGCAAGTTCGCCGGAAGTTGCTGCGCCTTTGAACATTTGCATGAAGTTCGCCGTGACTTGAGGCGAACATGAAGCAGATTTCGTCAAAAATCAACTTAGTTCGCCGTGACTTAATAAGAACTTGATTTTTTCACCAAATTCACCGGATCTTAAGGCGAACTTCATGTAAAATACAAAAAAAAAGAATTGAATTCTTGTAAATAAAGTCTTTATCATTTGTTTTGGGAAATAAATATTTTAATTATTTTATTTCAAAAAATTTTCCAAAATATTATGAATGAATATATTTGTTTGTTTGTTGGGGTTAATAATCAAATTCATTACTAAAAAATAACACGTTTTTCAATTAATAGTTTCAAAAGATTTTATTAATTGTATTAATCACTAAAGAAACACTATTATTCAAATCAGCCTTTCTTTGTATTAGATGATGGCATATCACATGATATGATATAGAGATTAATGACATAGGAAAAGTTTTAAATATATCAGTAGTGGAATACCATTAACTTTTAACCATTAATATTGATTTATATAATATTTTTAATTAAAATTAATTGTTAAAAGTTAATAGTACATTAATATATCGATATACTTAAAATTTTTCTAATGATATATATTACAAAATAATTGATTAATATATGTCTCTAACATGACACATCATTCAATTATATAATTATAACAGGTGACACTTAGCACGACATGTTACTATTGAATTAACGGAAGAAATGATTTGATATGCAATTGTATTTTTTTAAAAACTAATGTAACTAATGAAAATTTTTAAAAATAAATTTGACTATTAACTCCTTTGATAGATGAGCTTGGTCGATTTTAGTTAGATTGTAATAAAAGATAAAGTTTCACCGCCATCATCCTTAACGAATGTGTTTAATTTAAGGTAAATAAATTATAAGATATAGATATCAAATAATATAAATATATAGATATATATTACAGATGTATAAATATATTATATTTGATAATCAATTTTATATCTAATATATTTTTTTATGTGCATATATATTAAAAATTAATAACTACTATTATATTTTATATCTCTATAATTTTATATATGTATCGAAGATAACACCTTAGTTCATAGGATGAAACTTAAAAATTCTTCTAAAATGCCTAACTTGCATTGCTAACTCCGCAACACTATATTAATTAGTTTGCTATAATGAATTAATGGGTGCTTTGTAGGTTCAAATATTAGGTAGGGACGTGTGCTAAAAATTCGTAAAAGAATTTAATTTGTTAGTGAATACTCTTACCTAACTCTAGGGGAGTTGTTTCTAGAACTTTAGTTAAGTTAACATACACAAATGTCTTCAAAATATATGTTAAGATTATTCATTATTAAAAGAAATTTTTATTGATAATTTTATTGTGTGTCCTTAAAATTAGATTTCATGTTAAATAATTCCTTTCTTTAATATAGAAATTCTAGGAAGATATAAATTTAAAGTGATATCATTTAACTTTAAATCTACAATTTTATATAAAAAAAAAACTAGATAACGTGCAGTTTCAATTCATTTTGGTCAATATCTCTAACCAGCGAATCAATTTCTTCGATAAAATAATCAATATCATATTTTTAATCAATATATTTTGATATTGATGATCAATTGGATCAATTGCTGACCAAAAATAATAAAATATATTGGTTACCTAGAATTTTTCATCTAGAATAAAATAACTTAAAATTAATTTAGGTTAATTTTCTATTGTCACTCTGATAAATTTTTTAACAATGGTACAGAGAGGAAGTGATCATAAAAATTTTCTATTTTTTTTTAAGAAAAAAAGGGCTCGCTCTATATATAGAAACATATCAATCTCATAATACTCCAATGGCAACAATATAGAGCCGATTTTAGCTAAATAATGAAAGAAATTAAAGTTGAAATCATTTCAAGAGAAGACATTAAGCCTTCTTCTCCCACACCCTCTCACCTAAGAACCTTTAAACACTCCATTTTGGATCAAGTCTTTCCCTATCCATATACTATAATCATTCTATTCTACACCTCACACAATCTCTCTGAATTCCCAAAGACATTAGAATTGCTTAAACAATCACTATCTGAGACACTAACCCAATTCTACCCTCTTGGTGGCAGGATCAAAGATGATTTCTCCATTGATTGAAATGATGAAGGTGCTAATTTTGTAGTAGCAAAAGTAAATTGTTCTATTGCAAAGATTCTAAGCAAGCCTGATGTGTATTCATTGCACAAGTTTCTTCCAATTTCAGTCTCTGATTATGTTACTAACATTCAAGTAAATGTCTTTGATTGTGGAGGAATTGCCATTGGACTTTGCATTTCTCATAGAATCTTTGATGCTGATTCACTTAGCACTTTTCTGAAAGTTTGGACCGAAAGAACTGAAAAAAATTGCAATTTGATACCATTGACAAAACCGAATTTCGAAACAATTCTCTTTTCCCTACAAGTACTTTACATTTTAGAGATGTATCAAAGGAGCTTTGGGGTTCTGCATTAAAGGAAACAAAATGGATCACTAGAAGGTTTTTGTTCACAAATTCAAGTATAGCTACTTTGAAGGCTCAAATTTTGGCGAAATCTTCGGACGATCCGTTGAAGAATCATCCTACACGTGTCCAAATAGTGGCTGCATCTAGTTGGTGTAACTTTGGATTCTATGATGCTGATTTTGGGTGGGGAAAACCTATGTGGGTGAGTATTATTGGTTTAAGAGGTACTTCAATGTATACAAATGTAATAACCTTGATTGATACTAGGTTCAAAGATGGTATAGAAGCTTGGATTACCTTAGATGAGAAGAAAATGAAATATTTTGAGTCATGCTCTGAATTGCTCACTTATGCAATTCTTGATCCAAGTCCTCTTGCCACAGGGAACTACAAGGTCTAACTCAAGGAGAAATTACCAGTCTAGTATCAAAGCATTTTATTTGTGTGCTGATGCAATATTGAAGAGAGGTTAATAATACGTCCTATATGTGTTTATTAAAGTTTGTATAATTTCCAGAGTTTTAGAAGAACTTTGAGAAAAAGCAAATGAAATGAAAACGATTATCTCCTTCATTTATGCTTATTTGTCAAACTTATTGATTTAATATCATAAATAAAACGACATCGTTTTATGCTGACTAATGTAAAAAACAGTTGCGATGTCACTCAGAGTTAGCAAATAAAGGATGTTAAATACCAATTTAGTATAACGTTTTTACTGAGTCAAAATGGCCCCGACCTTATTTTCGTTAACAACGCTGACATATACTATTAAGTGATATGATAGCACACTCTATTAGATGTCATTTTGTGCAATTGATCGTAAACAATCTAAAACAACGTTGCATGATATGTAGACGAATTACAAACACTTAACCCAGTTCATACACACTCTTATTGACCAATAAAGTAAAGTAAAACACAAACACAACATTTCATCTTCTTTATCTTCAACTCGTATTAGAACATGACATACTCCATTAACGCACTGCAGAGTGCTCGTCTTCTTTTTTAAATTTTGGAATAAAATTTAAATAACTTTAAATTTCATGAATCATTTTAATTTACGATTCAAATTTCAGGGGATCAAATTGAATTTCTAACTCTTTTTTATTCTAGGGACTACAAGTGTGTAATTGAAATATCATACACTATTCTCATACAAAATAAAAGTATACATGTCTTAATTAATTATTTTTGGGTGTATTTTTGTTATTTCAAATTCTTTATATTTTTTTTGTCTATCATAAAATATTTCGTGTACATTTTTATCTATTTTCTCAAAAATTAAGTAAAAGCAATTTAGAATATAAAATTTAATATTTAGAATTTAAAATTTAGAATTTGAGAGTAATATTTAGTATTTAAACTTTAGAATTTCGGGTGACAGACAGTAGGGGAATGGATGTGAGAAGGAAGGAAAAGTAAAAAAAAAAAAAGTAAAATAGAAGAATAAATTTATGTATGTCTATACATTCATGTATTTATTCATTTATTTTTATATATACATAATAGATTCATAGGTCAAGCACAAAAATTATGAAATATAGTATAAAAATTTTAAACATAAAAATAATAAAATATAACATAAAGAATTTAAATCACAATAAAAAAACAAAAATTATTTTTAAAATAGATACATGAATGTATGTATCAATAGTACTATTCAATTTAAAAATTACAAGTGAGTGAATTTGTTTGATAAGATTTAAATTTTAGGTCTCTATATCACAACTTATTAACTAAACTTGGTTGATACTTGATAGGGTGTTGGCTAGGTTAGAGTAATAAAAGTAAGATCACACCAAATTAGGAATGAAATTTTAAAAGAAAAATGATTAGGATACCTAAAATTTAAGTCTAATTATAAGCCTAATTTTACTTAAAAATTTTTTTATATTTTTTAATTTTTAATATTTTTTTAAAAATAACATTTATGATTGAATCTTTACCCTTTTAGATATTAGACTTATAATTAGACTTAAGTTTTAAATTTCTTTATCACAGTATTTTAAAATTCCACTCACATGCCTAACCATGCTGGTTCTGGAACATCATATTAGCTAGTAAGTCGTAGAAAGATAATGATGTTCCACATTAAGTTATAAATGTGATTGACCAATACAAATGAGCGAATAGTCTTACCCAATTCGAGGGGAACTGTGTGTAGAATTTTTAGTTCACACGTAATTTAAGAAATTTAGGTTCATACAGTGGTTAGTGATTAATTTATCACTACATTTAAGTAAATTTATTTTCTTTTGGGAATCCAGTGAGATATACTAATTGAAAATTTTTTTTAAAGTTCGAATTTTATTTTGTACATGCACTAATTTATTGATCAATAAATAAATTTTTAAACAGAATTTAGATCCGTAATGTATTAGTTCTTGGTCTATGGGATGAAAGATACTATGAGAAAAAATAAGTTAACATGTGATTTAACAAAGATTATTATTATTATTAATTTTATATTTTTATTTTAATAAATACATAATAAATATTACCACAAACGTTTAATTTTTTATCAAAAAATCATTTTGATTGTTTTGCTCTGTGATTGTTACTCTTTGTTAACAAAACAATAATAAAAGCTCATCATCATCGTGAACATACATATGCTTTTTATAATTAAAAATTCAGAAAACAACATCATAACACGGAATAGATTCATAGTATTTCATCGTCATTTTAATGCTTTCCAAGTAATTAACTCAACAAAAAGAAAGAAGCATCAGCAAGAAATTATTCAACTACAGGGAAAAGCCTACCCCTCCCAGAATGGTAAAATTTAAGAAACCTTATATAAGGCATCCTTTTGAATGTGTCACCATCTACATGCAGATCTCTTTTAATTTGAGAAATGTCCAACACAATGCCTTCAATTGAGTCTGTTCCCTGCAAACAAATACAATAGTCAAACATGTTATCATGTTGGTTGCATTTCCTACATTAATAGTGAACTCGAGGAAAGTAAGTACATATGTGATTTTCTTAGCTTATTATTATTCAATACATTGTAGACATCCTCAGTGTTACTCAAAAGCATTCAAGTAAAAAAACTTGAAGGAATTTTCTAAGCTCAAGCCCTGGACCTCATATATTCCATGAACCTTTCCAAGGACATGCTTGTCTCTGGTAGTTACAATGATCTCTACTGTATCCATATCATCAAGGATTATGAAAACTTTTCTTCAACTTAATTTTCTCTGGGACAAAGTGGATCTTTCTTTGGATGATCCTTTCAAATGAAGACTTTCTCCCCCTAATAACTCAGAAACAAGTTTCTCAAATAAATGAGGCACACCAGACTTTTGTGATTCTTCTCTTACATTTTTCATTTTTCAACATACAACTGCCTTCATATTGGGAAGAATATTTATCAAATAAGGCCTCAGCAAGAGTAGTTTTACCTATTCCTCCCATGCCCCAAATTCCTATGATTCGAACTTTGCTTGATTCAATTGCCAACATTGATTCAACACTTCTAATACTGTCATCAATTCCAACAAGAACTGTGGATTATGTTGAGGAAATATTTGACAATTTCTCCGAAAGATCTTTCACGATTTTTTCAATGAATTTAGATTCATCTCTGTCATATAAAAATAAAATTAAAAAAAAATAAAAAAGTAAAAAGTATAGCAGGTATGCATATGCATATGCATATGGCGGCAATCTAGTGGATTAAGCAGTAAAAAGAAGAACTTACTGATATTTGGATGGATAATGAAATCCAGATAAATCAGAAGCTTCCTTTAAAGCTGAACTCCAAGTTTGTACCTTTGTGATATCTCCCTTGAATTTGCGTTGGTGTTTATCAAAAGCCTCCTTAAAAAAATTATTCTGATTTCGCACATCGGAGGGAAGAACGTTGTGGAAAACAGGTATGAGAATCCACATCATAAAATAGTATTTCATAGTATTTTACTTGGCGGAGCAAAGCATTGGGGGAAACAGCAGGAGAGCTCACCGGCGACGGCAACAGACGCGATGCCATGGCGCTCTCTCATCCCCAGCAACGGTGACGGTGCTTCTATGAACGACGATGACTATACCATCAACGGCGACAGCGACATCATGGTTGGAAC
This sequence comes from Stylosanthes scabra, assembly GCA_036250425.1. NCBI lineage: Eukaryota > Viridiplantae > Streptophyta > Magnoliopsida > Fabales > Fabaceae > Stylosanthes > Stylosanthes scabra. The sequence continues at coordinate 228,403 of JASCZI010271865.1, forward strand.
GACTACAACTCGGAGTTGCAGCGGCGACAGAACCCTCTTCTATCTCCGTCGCGTTTCTCTCTCGTCTCGAACTCTCCGACCTCGTCTTTACCAGCGACGGCAGCGACAGCTTTCCCTTTCGCCGGCACTGTCATCATCTCTCTCCCTCTTCGAACTCTCTCTCTCGATTTCATCTCTCTGTGGGTTATTAGGGATTTGGATTGGGATTTAGAACCAAAGGGGTATTAGGGATTTGGATTGGGAAATGTGTATTTTTGTCAAGAAAATTTAATTTTGGTGGTTTTAAAATGAAATGAAAACGTTTTTGGCAATTTTGAGAGAAAAAAAAATTGTAGCAAAATTTATTTTTGCATTAAACTTTTATGTCAAAAAAAAGTACTTATTTTTTTTTTATAGTGTTCCTTTGAAGTTTCATCTTCATATAAAAAAAAAATTACTAATGTGTTGGATCTAATAAGTGTTATTTCTGTCTAAAGGCTCTAGTATCAAAACATTTTGTGTTTTGATGCAATTATGAAGAGAGGTTATAATAATGTGTTGTGTCCTATGCATATTAGTCAATGCTTGTAAAAGTCCCATGGTATCAGAAATATGAGACAAAGGAAATGAAATGAGATGTAATCAATATATGTATGTTTCACTTCAAATGAAGTAATATTAAAAGATACAAAATTACAATAATTATTACCACTACCAACCATTTAATATAATTTACCTTCTAACTAACCTAATTTAATCTTTTTTTTTTCCGCCTCCGGTGAGGCTCAAACACGAAACTTCATTCTTACAACGTGAAAAAAATAATATCATATGAGTTATAGCTTTTCGACAATTTATTCTATTATTAATAGAATCGATAATAATATCACTAACCATTTTTTAAAAAAATTCAATCAATTTTTCAAAATCATAGTTCAAAGTTCACAAAATGAAATTACAAAACAAATCCAAAACATAATAAAACAAACAACAATAACAAAAAGGTTAAAATACTATCACCAACATCCATTGCTGTAGCACTAGCAGCAACCATATCCATAAAAAATGGACAAGTCCATCAAGAGAGGCCCAAGACTCCTCTCTTCTTCTTTTTTTTTTTTTTTGGTTTCCTGTAGTATCCCTCAATCCGACATACCAATGATTAATCCATCGTGGATCTGAGTTTTATTTAAAGGTTTGTCGCTGACCACTGGATTACTGCATGCATAAGGTGAGATTCGAACCCCTAAGCGAACTAGTGGGCTAACCACTAGACCAACCCAAATTGGTTAAAGAAGTGTATTGGGTTGTATTCCCACAATATCTCTCTCATTGGGGCTCCTCACCATCTGGCCCAAGACCTCCATTTCTGTTCACATACCCTCCTTTTTCCAATAAACCTCGAGCTCCAAGAGTCCCTAACTTTAGTCCAAAAAAAAAAAAAAGTCCCTAACTCCTTTTCCATTAACTTTTGATTGGGATATATGAAATTTGAAAATAATGAAAGTTTAATTAATGTTTTAAAATGATAAATTTTTAGGTCTTTGTAAATGTCTTTTTAAGGTTTTTAATTTCACTTTAGAACAATTTAAAATGTTTACCATTGGTATGGACATTAATATTCTAAAAAAGTGAAAATCTTTTTTTAGTTGCTTATGGTATCCCCCAACTCGATATGTCGAGTATTAATCTACCGTGAATCTGAGCTCAATTTAAGAATTTGTCGCTAGCCAATGGATTGCTGCATGCACAAGACAAAATTCGAACCCCCAACACCTATTTAAGCGTACTAGTGAACTAATCATTAAATTAACATAAGGTGATAAAAGAAAGCTAAAAATCTAACTCCATATGAATTAAATAAATGCAGTAAATAAGCTGATTTTTATTTTTGTTAGAACCTAAGAGAGAAAGAACATATATTATATTGATGTAACTCAAGTGTGTTGAATACAATAGCAAGGTTACCTATTTATACTACTAACCACAAATAACCTCATAAATACATTACAACAACTCTCATAAATGTAAGCTAACTTTCAACTACTAACTAATATCTAATAATGCTCTAATATCCCCCTCAAACTCAAGTGTTAACACTTGAGTTTGAAACTTATTTAAACAATGCATAAGTAAAACAACGCAAAAGTAAAACAATGAAAGGGCCATAAATAGATAGGTGAGATTGCAGCATGCAGACGGAACTTCCACGGAGAGATGCAGATGGAACTGCCACAAAGACACGGGCGAAAATGTCGAAGATATGGAGACGGAACTCCCACGAAAAGACTGGCAAAACTGCCGGAGATATGGAGACAGAGCTCCCACGAAAAGCTGGCGAAATTGCCGGAGATTTGGAGACGGAACTCCCACGGAAAGACAGGCGAAACTGTCGGAGATGTGGAGACAGAATTCCTACAGAAAAACTGGCGAAACTGCCGAGATAATTGGCGTAAACTGCCGGAACAAGAGTAAAAGTACCACAAAATTGAAAACAGCATCGTCGGAGCAGAATTTGGTAAAACCTTGGAGAGGGTCCCAACAAAAGTGACACGTCAGTAGCCACGTGGCGCTACCACGTCAGCATTAAAATGACACATGGCATCTTATTATGAGAGGATCTGCACTACAACATTGTATCTCTGTACCGACGGCCATTGGGACACGGCCTATACTTATCCAACGCCGTCGGTAATATTATGAATTAAATGCATGCAAAAAAGGCGCTGTGTACCGACAGTTAAGTCGTCGGTAAAATTAGAATTATTTTAGCGCCAATGGGCGCCACGACGGCTTAATTTTATCGACGACTACCGACGGCTTAGTCGTCGCCGATGTCTCCGTTGTTATAATCATAAACGTTGTTAATAATACCGACGGCTCAACCGTCGATAATATTTTTTAATTAAAATTCGAAATTTCCGTATTTGATGGCCGTGCGTAATAGGTAACCTTTTTTGCAGAATAATACTCTAATAATTTAAATGTGGTTAGGTAGTAGTGATAATGAATAGTTTATGATAGATAGAATTTAAGCTCTATCCTAAATTTTTTTTTCCAGAATCTTATTTTATCTTAATTGTGTATTTATAAGACCTCTCTCGGAGAATCTTACTCGCAGAAATAACTTCTATCTTAATAGATATTGCTCTTAAGCTAGTCCTCAAAACTATAAGGAAATTAATGTGCACAATTACGAATAGCTATAACTTTTGGTCTAATACTTACTTACTTAGCAATCATCTAATTATTAAGGACTAATTTGTATTAGAATTATATTTTTGAAGACTAATATTACTAACAAAATTTTTCACAGTCGACATAAATAATATTATATTTTTCAAGAACGAATTTAATTATTAATGTATAAATTAAAAGTAGAAACTGATTTTTCTAATTTATTTTTCATTGGGAAATATGATTAAACATTTTATTCAATTAAGTTAGTTCCATGACATCCTAGTTGCTACACATATTTAGTTATAAAATAATTTCAATTTAGGTAGAACTAACTTGATCAAATTTGATTACTAAAAAAACTTGTACACGTGTAGCGTCATCTTTTCTCATTTTAATTTTTTGACAAGGATTGAAGACCATGGTTATCTAGACTTATAGTTTGGTATCGAGTACTTAATAATAGTTACAGCTGGTCATAACAGCGATGAAACTTAAAAATTATTATTACATGCCTAACTTGCATTATCGCATTGTTAAGTAGTTCGCAAACAGTATATTAATTAGTTAATTCACAGTAAAGAATTTAATGTTACGTTGTTCCACATAATTTAATATTTATAATTTAAAATTCAGAATAAAAGAACAATTTGAAAAGATTAGATACAAGTAATTTTAATACTGCATGGCTAACCAAGCAATCTTGGGAAAGGTCAACTTTAATGCATGTGTCCAATAAGTGTAGTTCAAATGTACTACTTCCATAGACACCAAAAAAAATGTAGTACTTCAGGGTCTCGAGTTGGAATATTTTTTTTAATATATTTTTTATTAAAAAAAATACGTGCATCTATTTTATGCCCTAAACAAAATGATTTTATAAATGAATTTTTATTTTATAGAATTAAGGAAATATAATTATTCTCAAAATTTTAATTTTTTCTTATTTATCAAAACCATCTTAAATGCAAGTTTATTATCTTTTTCTCATATCTCCATTCCTTATTTTATTCCTTCGCAGATGCCCATTAATCTATTTCAACATCTTTATTTATACCACATTTAATAACTTATGTTTGTGATTCCTTTTGGCCGCCCAACACTTTGTACCATAAAATATAGCTGGTCTGATAGTAGTTTGATAAAATTTATCTTTAAGTTTTAAAGATATATTTTTGTCACATATAAAATCAGACGCACTCCGTCATTTTGACCAACCTGCTTGGATTCTTTTATTTTTATCCTCTTCAATCTCTATATTATCGTGTATAATGCATCCAAGATATCTGAAACTTTTAACTTTTCGTAGGATATTTTCTTCGATCTTTACATTTATATTGGGGTTTTCTCTTCGATAGCCGAACTTACATTCCATATATATATTCTGTCTTGTTATAGCTTATGTGCATGCCATACACTTCTAAAGCTTTTCTCTATAAGTCCAACTTATTATTTAGGTCTTTCTTTGACTCCCCATAAGGATGATAATCATCGACGAAAAACCTGCATCATTGTACAGGCTCTTGGATATGCTTTGTAAGCACCTCCAGAACTAGTGTGAAAAGATGTAGACTTAGAGATGATTATTAGTGTAATTCTATGCCAATAGAAAATTTCTCTGTCACACAACCTTGAGTCTTCATACTTGTTGTTCCCATCATACATGTCTTTTAATTGCGCGAATATATGCGATTCTTACTTTCTTCTTTTTTAAAACCTTCAATAAGAATTCCCTTGGTACCTTATTGTGCGCTTTTTCCAAATCAATAAACACTATATGTAGATCCATTTTATTTCTACGATACATTTCCATCATCCTTTTTAATAAGTATATAGCTTCGGTGGTGGATATGTCGGGCATAAAATCAAATTGATTCTTTGATATTTGTGTCTATTGTCTCAACCTTCATTATATTACTCTTTTCCATAACTCCATGGTATGACTTATGAACTTAATCCCTCTATAGTTTCCGCAACTCTGTATATCCCCTTTATTCTTGTAGATAGGTACCAAAGTGTTATTTCTCTACTCATCTAACATCATCTTTTACTTTAAAATCTCATTAAAAAACTTGGTTAACCAGCTGACGTACTCTTTCTCTCCAAAACCCTTCCAAATTTCAATCGAAATATTATCAGGTCCGATCCTTCTGCCCTGCCATTTTATATGTAATTTTTTTGTGACATGGCATTTTATATATATAATATATGTAATTATAAAATTATACCATTTAATAATATACATTTATTCTCGCAATTATTATTAAATAATACAAATAGAAATAAAATTAGAATAGCTACCTATTATTAGCTAACTTTAGTTATCAAGCATTTTCCTTCTATTTATGACTATGTGATGATAAATTTGTTTCTAGAAAGAAAATGGCTCTATATATAGGAACATATCAACAAGCTTATTATATAGTGCAAGTGCAATAATATAATATTCTTCTCAATCTCTCATAAACTGCATAGAGGTGATTTTAGCTAAAAAAAATGGAAGAACTTGAAGTTGAAATCTTTTCCAGAGAAGACATTAAGCCTTCTTCTCCCACACCCTCTCACCTAAGAACCTTCAAACATTCTATTTTGGATCAAGTTAATCCTTTTCATTATGCCCCAGTTGTTGTATTCTACACCTCACACAATCCCTCTGAATTCCCCAAGAGATTAGAATTGCTTAAACAATCACTATCTGAGATACTAACCAATTTCTACCCTCTTGGTGGCAAAATCAAAGATAAATTTTCCATTGATTGCAATGATGAAGGTGCTAATTTTGTAGTAGCAAAAGTGAATTGTCCTATTGCAAAGTTTCTAAGCAAGCCTAATGTGTATTCATTGCACAAGTTTCTTCCAATTTCATTTCTAAATCAATCATCAATAGGAGATCATGCGACTAACATTCAAGTCAATGTCTTTGATTGTGGCGGAATTGCTAACGGATTTTGCATTTCTCATAGGATCATGGATGGTGGTTCTTTTATCACCTTTTTTAAGGCATGGACAGAAAGAACTGTTGGGCATCGCGATCATGCCCCATGCAGAAGATATCAAACCAACATTGGGGTTATATCCTTAAAGAAGGAAATTGGATCACAAAGAGGTTTTTATTCACAAATTTAGCTATAGCCACTCTCAAGGCTCAAATACTGGCGAAATCTTTGGGTGATCCATTGAAGAATCATCCTACACGTATCCAAATAGTTTCTGCATTGTTGTGGAAGTGTTTCATGGTTGCTTCGAAGGCACAGTTTGGAACTCAAAGGCCTTCTTTGGTGACTCATACGGTGAACCTTCGCCAGGTAATGGAAAAGTCTCTTGATCCTGAGAATTCTATAGGGAATTTTCTTTGGTTTTGTACATCAGAACACACGGGTGAACATGAGTTGAGTTTGGATAAGTTAGTTAGCAAATTGAAGAACTCAATTCAACAAGTTGACAAGGATCTTGTTGCAAGATTTCGAAGATACGAGGATGCAAGTTCAATTGTAGAAGATGATGTTAGGAATCTTTGCAGTAAAACACAGGGTGAGGCATTCGAAACATTAGGTTTTTCTAGCTGGTATAACTTTGGAGTATATGATAGTGATTTTGGGTGGGGAAAACCTATATGGGGTAGTCCTATTGGTTTAAGAAATACTTTAGTGTGTATGAATACAATTATCTTGATTCAAACTAGGTTCAGAGATGGTATAGAAGCTTGGGTTACCCTGGAGGAGGAGAAAATGAAACATTTTGAGTCATGCTCTGATTTGCTCACTTATGCAACTCTTGATCCAAGTCCTTTGACAATGGGGTCCACAGGATCTAACTCAAAGTTATAGACTTGAAGTTACATCTTCGTATAAAAAGAGAAACTACTAGTGTGTCTTGTTGGGCTTGGTTGAAAATAGTATATATTGAAAGTCTCATATTGCTTGGTGTAAGAAGTATGGGTGGGCCTTTATGTTATAAATAGGAGTTTAAATTGAGAGTTTTAATTGTACCAAGTCAATACACATTGTATGACTTTTAAATTTCTTCTTCTACTTTAGAGTTTTCTCTTGTAAGAGTGTAGATGGTGTAGTCATTGTAACAGTGTGGGAGTGCTTGGTGCCGGAGTAGAAAATATTGTGATGTATGGTGTAATCCTTGTTCCATAATATTTTCTTGCTTGTCGTTTAGCAACGGCCGTGGTTTTTTCCCTATTTTTGGGTTTCCACGTTAATTCTCTTGTGTTGTGATTGTGTTATTGTTCCTTCCTACTTCTCTATTTTAATTCTCCATGGGGCATAATCGCGATGCCCAACATATACATCAATAAAAGCATACATCTTGTAATTTAGATAAGGTGAATTTTAAGGTACATATGTCAAATAATATAGATATATAAATACTCTAGATATGAGGCACATCTTCCCGTATGCATATATATTGAAGATCAACAAATATTATTATATTTTTGTACCTTTGTACACTTTTACGTATGAAAACTGAATATATAGGAGATATATATATGTAATATTTCTGTCTAAAGGTTCTACTATAAGAGATTTTATGTATAGATGCAATTAAGAAGAGAGATTAATAATGTGTCCTATACATATTAGTCAAAGCTTGTATAATTCCCATGGTATCAGAATGATGCTTTATAACTCCAGAAGCTAGAAAGGTTACCATTAATTAGATTCATAAGTTCATAACTAATTTCAAAGTTGGAGCTCTAATCTCTACCAGGGCACAATGTTTTCCTCACAAGAGAGTAAGTAAATTGAACTTTGATCCATAAATTAACTCAAATAACGTTTAGTCCAAACCCACCAATAAAGATAAGTTGGGGTATCAACAATTCAAAGTTATTTTTGTTGCACTCTTTTTTTGTTGTCCTTTGTTGCACTCTTTGCTATTCAATAAAATTTATTTATTATTTTAGTCTCTAAATCATTTAATTTTATTAGACAAATCAGTGTCAACGTAAATTTAATTGTTTATCTACATAGACTAATTTAATCATTTTAAAACCTTTATAATTTTATGAAATAATAGTATAAATTAATCGGTCCATTTTTTTATTTTCAATGAGGAGTGTGTAAATCATGGTTTGGGAATGACTAATTTGATACCATTAACATATCAATTAATACAAGAAAATAAGGGAGAGGACTAGAGAAAATTCCTAAGAAAGGGCTTAATAGGAAAAATTAGAGTTAAGTTCATTCTAAAATATAATAAATTGTTACATTCTTTTCTTATTTGTAACTTAATTATCAATTGGAGTATGAATATGTTTAATTTTTTTTCCTACGATATCTTCTAGCCCAGATGATCAAAGATTAATCTGTCGCGGATCTAAACTTCATTTAAGAATTTGTTGCTAGTCACTTGGTTGCATTCAAATTTCCAACACTTATTTAAGCGGAACAGTGAATTGATCACTAGATCAATTCAAATTGATTAGGTAAGTTACCAATTCTAATATAATCTACTTTTTTTTCCAACCGACTAATCTAAATTAATAATAGTTAAAGTTCGCCTTCCTTAATGAGTGTGTTTAATTTCATAGGCCTGTGACTTAAAAATTCTTCTACATGCCTAACTTGCATTGGTACACGACAACACCAATACAGCATATTAGTTAGTTCGCAGTAAAGAATTAATGGCGTTCCATCTAAACTTATAAATATGATTTACCAATGTCAATGAACGTATAGTTTGTATAACAGAATTTTTACGTGCATAACAATGCAAGTTATTTTAGATTCAAATGTTAGATACAAACATGTGTTAAAATTCGAAAGAGAGAATTTAATTAGCAATTAAATAGATTTATCTAATTCGAAGGAAGTTACAGTTTTTATGTCCTACTGTCTCTGTCTCAGTTTCTTGTTTTATCTTATCCTTATAAACAAACGCAGTTGTGTCACGCGGGGCAGGCTAATCGCATGGCCCCGCCTAGTGTAGCTATTTTGAAATTTCACCCATTCCATTTAATGATAGGCTAAGTCTGACAAATATTTTTAAAAAATAATAAAAATAATTAAATTTATTTAAAAAACATAATTTCACACATATTTTAATAAATAATAATATTTAATTGAATATTATCTAAAATATTTAATTAAATATTGTTTTTAATATAATTTTATAAATATTTCAATAACTTATAATATTTTTATTAATTAACTAATTATTTTTTAATTTTTAAAAATAATGAAAAAAGATCCAGTGGACTAGCCCATCCTATTGTCCCACCGAAGCCTGCAAATTAAATGGGACAGGATTAGACGGGTTTATTTATTGTCGTGGTTTTTGATATTCCAACTTAGCCGCTGTTTTGGCTCGACAGATTTAGATCTGTTTAACATCCCTAACTGTGGTATTGAATGATTGATAAATTAAAAGAAAAAGTTAGTGACATTATTATCGATTCTATTAATAATAGGGTAAATTAGGTTAGTGGCAGGGTAACATTATATTAAATAATTGTTGGTAGTGGTAATTAATTATTGTAATTTTGTAGCTTTTAATATTACTTCGTTTGGAGTGAAACATATATAGATTATATCTCATTTTCATTTCCTTTTTCTCTTATTTCTGATACCATGAGAATTTTACAAGCATGGACTAATATGCATAGGACACTTTATTAACCTCTCTTCACAATTGCATGAAAACACAAAATGTTTTGATACTAGAACCTTTAGACAGAGAAAAAAACACTTATTAGATGCAACACATACATTAGTAATTTTTCTTTCTATATGAAGATGAAACTTCAATTCAAGCCAACAACCTTGTACATCCCTATGTCAAGAGGACTTGGATCAAGAGTTGCATAAGTGAGCAATTCAGTGCATGACTCCAAATATTTCATTTTCTTGTCATCTAAGGTAACCCGACCTTCTATACCATCTTTAAACCTTGTATCAATCAAGGTTACTATATTCATACCCGGTAAAGTACCTCTTAAACCAATCATATTCACCCACATAGGTTTTCCCCACCCAAAATCAGCATCATAGAATCGAAAGTTACACCAGCTATAAAGAATTAGTCTCTCCAATGCCTCAACCCCTGGTTTATTGAACAGAGATCCCTAAGACCATCTTCTATAAT
>JASCZI010271865.1:238740-252054 GCA_036250425.1 Stylosanthes scabra
CTGAATTGAGCTCTTTAATTTACTCATCAATTCATCCAAACTCAACTCATGCTCACCCAAGGATTCTGCAATAGAGGCCAAAAGAAAATTACCTATAGAATTCTCAGATGTAGAGATTTGTCCATTCTTTTGCGAAGGTTCACCACCTGGGTCACCACCTCACACAATCTTTCTGAATTCCCCAAGAGATTAGAATTGCTTAAACAATCACTATCCGAGACACTAACTCAATTCTACCCTCTTGGTGGTAGGATCAAAGATGATTTGTCCATTGATTGTAATGATGAAGGTGCTAACTTTGTAGTTGCAAAGGCAAATTGTCCTATTTCAAAGATTCTAAGCAAGCCTGACATGTATTCATTGGACAAGTTAACTTTTCTTCCTATTTCATTCTTCCATGGAACATCAATAGGAGATCATGTTACTAACATTCAAGTCAATGTCTTCGATTGCGGCGGAATCGCCATTGGACTTACCATTTCTCATAGGATCCTTGATGGTGATTCACTTAACACCTTTCTGAAAGTGTGGACAGAAAGAACTAACCCTAATTGCAATTTAAAACCCTTCAAAAACCAAACTTTGAAACAATATCTCTCTTCCCTACAAGTACTTTACATTTTAGAGACTTATCCAAAGAACTTTGGAGTTCTGTGGTAAAGGAAACAACATGGGTCACTAGGAGGTTCTTGTTCACAAATTCAACTTTAGCCGCCCTGAAGGCTCAAATTTCGGCGAAATCTTCAGGCATTGAAGAATCATCCTACACGTGTCCAAATAGTTTTTGCCTTGTTGTGGAAGTTTTTCATGGCCGCGTCGAAGAAACAATGTGGAACTCAAAGGCCTTCTTTGGTGACCCAGGTGGTGAACCTTCGCAAAAGAATGGACGAATCTCTACATCCTGAGAATTCTATAGGTAATTTTTTTTTTGCCTCTATTGCAGAACACATGGCTGAGCATGAGTTGAGTTTGGAAGATGAATTGGTGAGTAAATTAAAGAGCTCAATTCAAAAAGTTGATAAGAATCTTGTTGCAAGAATTCAAAGTGTTGAGGGAAGTTCAATTATAGAAGATGGTCTTAGGGATCTCTGTTCAATAAACCAGGGGTTGAGGCATTGGAGAGACTAATTCTTTATAGCTGGTGTAACTTTCGATTCTATGATGCTGAATTCTTAGATGAGAGGGTGTGGGAAAAGAAGGCTTAATGTCTTCTCTAGAAATGATTTTAACTTTAATTTCTTCCATTGTTTACCTAAAATCTTCTTTTGAGAGATTGGGATGAATATTATATTGCACTTGCATTATAATAAGCTTGATATGTTTCTATATATACAGAGGCATTTTCTTTCTGGAAACAAATTTATGATAACGAAATCATAAATGAATACTGTTTAAAGCATCTATCTGTGTATTACTAGTTAGGTAAACAAAAATGTTTAGAAAAAATAGTTCAAAATTAGTACATGACAAAGTTTTCTTATTTTATATTTTCTTAATGTTAGATATATCATCTAAAGTTATCTTATTAATTTAATATTTATAATTTTATCAATATAATATATATTCGTAATTATATATTTATATCTATTAAAATTATATATTTATTCTAAGCATAATTAATGAATAATATTGAGCTGAAATTCAATTTAAACCTCGAAATTTGAATCATAACTCAAAATATCCATGAAATTTATAATTACTCAATTTAGATACCAAAATTTAAAATTGTAGCTCAAAATGACTCATGAAATATATAATCACTCAATTTAGACCCCAAAATTTAAAATCGTAACTCATGTTGGCCCTCCAAACTCATTTTCCACTCACTCATGTTCACCAAAAATTCAAAATAAAAAAGATCACAATTCCATTTAGACATTATTTCTTTGTACTCAAGCTATAATTCATTGTTACATTGTCACTTAATAGTCCATGTGAGAGTGCCATTAGCAAAAATGGAGTCATGACAATATGAGTAACAATTTTAAATTTTAAAATCTAAATTGAGTAACTATAAATTTCAGGAACAATTTTGAGCTACGATTCAAATTTTGGGGGTCAAATTGAGTTTTAACTATGTTAGATAACTATTATCTACATCTATTCTATTAATTTAATATTTATAATTTTATCTATATAATATATATTCGTAATTATATATTTATAATAACTAATAAAATTATGTATTATTCCAACAATAATTAATAAATATAAATAAAAGTTAAAATATATAATTTATTATTTTCTATAAGTACTTAATTATGGTTACTAAATATTTTTATTTTAATTGATACTGGAATAATTAGGTAATAATAAATAGATGTATAAATATGTAATTGTGAATATTATATACGTATTATGTTAAATAAACTAATTTTATATTATTTGTCTTCTTTTGTAACATATAACTAATCTCATTCTAACTGCATATAATGAAGTGATCATTAAAAAATATATATGAATTTTAAGTTTTTAATATATTCATTATGTATTTATTAAAATAAAAATATAAAATTAATAATAATAACCTTTGTTAAATCACGTGTTAACCAAATCCTACACACCTTCCCCTCCGAACTGGGTAAAACTATTCACTCATTAATAGGTTAGGCATGTGACTGGAATTTTTAAATTTCATTCCTAATTTGGTGTACTCTTTTCGCTCAAATGCTCTGTTCTACAAAAAGTATGTGTCATTTTTATTATTTTTAAAAAGTCAATAATCTTTTATTTTTGGTTTTTGAGAACCTCATATGGCTTCCCATTCAATTCTTTCTTGGATCTTTTTCTTCATTTGAGAATCTCCCATTTCCTTCTTCCACTCCGTCCCGAAGAGTAACTAGGACTATATATATGGGTTCGTGCAGCATTTTCACGATATCATTATGATCAATTAATGGGACGTGGTCTGAAAGTGTTCTTGTTTCTATCATTGTAACAGCTCAAATCACCCTCCAACACGATATTGTGCGCTTTGGCACACAAGACCTCACGGTTTTGCCTTTGACGATAGGAATAATAGCCTAAACCCCCCACACTCATTCGTCAAAACGCGTCATGCTAGGGAGTGGTGTCAACATCCTTATAAGGCATGCTTCGTACATTATTCTCTCCAACCGATGTGGGACTTGACATTCCACCCCCTAAGGGAGCCCAGCGTCCTCGCTGGCGCATTGATCCGGGCTCCGGCTCTGATACCATCAGTAACAGCCCAGACCACCCGCCAGCACGATATTGTCCGCTTTGGCGGACAAGGCCTCACGGTTTTGCCTTTGACGATAGGGATAATAGCCTAAGCCCCCCAACTCACTCGTCAAAACGCGTCATGCTAGAAAGAGGTATCAACACCCTTATAAGGCATGTTTCGTACGTTCCCCTCTCCAACCGATGTGGGACTTGACAATCATTAGCTCGGGTAGTCACCGACAGTGATTGTTTTTGAGAGCCTAAAAGAGTAACTTTTTAGAGTTGACTCTACCTCCCCAAAATCTAAAATGACAAATTAATCTTAAACTTTAATAAAAAAAACTAATTTTATCCTCGATTAATTATAATTAATTTTACATTAATACATTACATACTAATAAAAAAGTCATTGTAGTAATTTATTACTTTGAAAGCATCTATCAAATAGATTTATCAAACGCTATATGTGTGGCTCCTGCTTATTGAGAGCAATTTCGAGTTATTTTACCAATAGTCATGTTATGACTCTCCGTCAGCAACTTTTTAAAAAACTCAAAGAACTCAGCTGCTTTTTGAAAGCCACAACATTATCAAATCGAGTATCAGAAAAGCTACTCTTTATTGTTTTTTTTTTTTTTTTTGTCAGGGACTCTTTTTTGGCTCTTAAAAGCACCTATGAATCTTAAAAGCAAGGAGAAAAACTTCTTTCCTCTTTGAATTACCAAACACAAAATATGACTTCTGCTTTTTGAGATCACGAGCACTTGACTAAAAACCTTTACCAAATCCATCCTCACTTACTTGTAATTATTTTTAAATTATTCTTTTATTTTTTTACTTTTCCTTCCTTCAAATATAACATTTTCACCCTTTACCACAACTCATTCATCTACTCCTTGTCACCAGAAACTCTAAAATTTAAATACTAAATGTTGTTCTCAAATTCTAAATTTTAAGTCCTAAATATTTAATAAGATGAATAAAATATTAATGAAAAAAAATCTAAGAGTACATTTTTGTAGAATAGTTGTAATATATAATATTATTACTCTTATAAAGTGATGCAACAGGTGAAAATTAGTGTTATCTTTTCATTTGGATTATGCAACTTGGGTAGGCTGAAAAACATAGATTATAGTGTATAGTAGCATCTCTTTAAAAGCGTAGTCTATTACTATCCAAAAAAGATTAACTTATTACACGTAAAAACGATGCCATTGGTAATAGGTCACCGAGTAGAAGCGACTCCTTAGCCAAATAAGCGTAACTTCATGCAAAGACATTTTTTTCTTTACTACTTTAGCTACACTTTTCAGGAGTTATCTTATGGCGTTTTTTTTTTTTTTTTGTAGTGTAAATTAATTTTACTTTATTCCGAGTAAATAGACAAAAATATATGGTGGACATAAGGTGGGTCATATGAAAACTGAATATATATATAAAAGTATTATTTCTGTCTAAAAGTTCTAATATCAGAGCATTTTATGTGTTGATGCAATTAGGAAGAGATATTAATAATGTGTCCTATACATATTAGTCAAAGCTTGTATAATTCCTATGGTATCAGAATGATGCTTTATAACTCCAGAAGCTAGAAAAGTTACCATTAATTAGATTCATAAGTTCATGACTAAGTTCAAAGTTGGAGCTCTAATCTCTACTAGGGCACAATGTTTTCCTCACAAGAGAGTAAGTAAATTGAACTTTGATCCATAAATTAACTCAAATAACGTTTAGTCCAAACCCACCAATAGAGATGAGTTGGGGTATCAACAATTCAAAGTTACCATTGAATACATAAATTACATGCCTATATTCGAAATCATAACAATTCTAATAGTATAATGAAACCTGGAATATTACAGATCAAACTGAACAATGAAAATAAACAAACTATTGCCAAAAGGTTTTATATTCACACCACCTAGCTAGTACTTAGTAAAAAGTTTATTTACCTTCTGATTAAGTCTTAATTTCATTGTCTTCAGAAACATTCATAGGCAACCTTGACCATGGCACATAGTTTCTGGAATCAATAATCTTCCTACGAACCACGATGAAGATGCTTAAAAGAATGCAGATAGCAGCTGCAAAAGTAAGCAAAATGTTTCCGTTTCCACTTGTCCAGTTCTTGAGAAAAAAACCAGCACAAACTTCACCATCAAGACTATTGTGAGAGTTGTTCATCTTCAAAACCTCAACTCCATTCAAGATAGCATCATAGACATATGGCATGCTGCTATTTGAAGGGCCAATCGCCACACTCAAGTTTCCGATTCCATTTCCATCCACGATAAAGTCGGCATAGAATGGCGAAGCCAATGAACCAGTGATTGTTGATAGATCCAAATCTTGGATTGCTAGATAACCATTGACATAAACATTGAAATAGAGCAAACCAAGTTGAATACTAGCAATGTCACAGAAATGCAACCTCACAAGGTACTTATAACCTCCAATTATCGGAAACTCCCATGTCACGTTAACATTCGGAACAGAATCATTGTTACTCTTGATCAACCTTGCACTATTATACATATTATCCGGTCCAACTTCGCGGCTAGCTCCTCCTGCATGGTACTTGATCCTACCACCAAAGTAAAGCCTTTCCGATCCAAAACTTGATCTCAAGAACTCATCATCAGGAATCCAAGTCCTCCACAATGAATCATTGAATGGTGTAATCTTAGGACCCCCAACAGTGATCCTATACACAACTTCAAGAGCTTGGTTGCTTAATCCATTGAAATTCTCAATACCATTTGAACTAAGGTATGTTGCAGTTTCAGGAACAAGGTCCTTAGGTGCAGAAATCACCTCAATTGCATTCACAAACGCCAATTTGGAATCTTTAGTTGGAACAAAGTGAATCACAAGGTTTTCCTCATTGAGGACTTTTATCAAATACTCGGTGGTCATTGGTTTTTTACTACTAATCACTCTGCTAGAGTTGCTTAAAACAACAAAACCATTAACCAATACGTGAAATTGAGCCTGACCCAGATCATATTCTGTTGAATTGAATGCGAAAAAGTGAAGACGTACCATGTGTGTGCCTTGTTCCTTGATGGGGAAAACGTACTTTGTTGGTTTGTTGAAAACCATGGCTGTACGGTAGATCGAGGGCAAATTGGGAAAATTGTGTTTGCTTCTGAGTGGGAAAGCTCCGTTTGACGGTGATGATAGAAGGGAGGGGTGGTTGCCGGAGAGGTCTCCGGAGAAGCGACGGAAGTCAACGGCGGTGGTTGACTGGGAGGAGCCGCAGTTGATGAGGTAGTTGTCTATGGGGGAGAACATGCGTGAGAGAACGGAGAGAGTTGAGCAAGAGAGGAGGAGGAGGAGGAAGAAGGAGGAGAGGATGCGCGTGTGGTGGCGCGTGAGATCCATGATGATGAAAGAATGGAAATGAAAGAGAAGAATGAATGAATGAATGAAGGTGAAGGGAATGAGTTGTGTTTGGATTGGAAGAGAGAGAGAGAAGAGCGCGTTGGAGTTGGGACCCACGCGCTGTTGGTATTGGGACCCACGCGCTGTTGGTGTCTGACAAGATCTTCTTTTAGATTCCCTTAACACCTCTGTTGTCATACACTCACAGGTTGGCTATGATTCTATGAACTCTGAAGTGGTTTGCTTCAATATGCAATATGAATATAAAAAAAATTCTTAATAAAGGATTAAATTTTAATTATATAAAATATTTTATTTTATTTTATTAATAAATAAAAGTAACACAATTCTTCGTCTTATATATAATAAAATTTCTTTATCATATATTTATTGTGACTTCAATTGTTTGATAATTTAGACTTATGTTAAATACGTGGTGGATGCTTGTATTGAAAGAATTTTTATTTTAATTATTAGATGATAAATAGTTCAATTTTAATATGTTATAAAAATATTATTTTTATAAATAATTTTTTTCTTTTAAAATATAGCTTAAAAGTTGAATTTTCGTGAAAATTTTTTTATAGGATATAAAAAGAGAAATAATTGTCATGTTAAAAAATTTTAAGAGATAAAAAGAGGATTAATGGATTTATCTAGCACTATTTTTTTGGTTATAGATAGTATTCGAGATTTTAAGGGAAAACATTAATTAACTTCAAATTTTGTTACACACGTTAGTCTTTTAAAAACATTATTTATTATTATTAATTTAGTTTCTAAATCTTTTATTTTATTAGACAAGTTGTTGTCTACGTAAATTGACTTGTTTATCTACAATTCTACATAGACTAATTTAATCATTTTAAAAATTTTTATAATTTAATGAAATAATAACAAATTAATTTGTCCCTTTTTTATTTACAATGATGAGTGTGAACCATGGTTAATTTGTAATTCTCTTTGGTATAAATAGATATTTATTTGGAAAAGAAAAATAAAAAAAATACAACTCTGCTGCATTTATCGATAGAAATTTTGTTTGGATGGTTTTTCAGAGTTACAGATGGATTTTCCGTCGATAAATAAAAAATAAGTGTTCGTTATGGACCACATTATAGAAGGAAAATCTGTTGGAAAAATCGTCGAAAGTTTTTCGACAAAAAATCCGTCTATAAATTGGAAATTTTGATGAATTTTTTGTCCCATTTTCCGTAGGATTTTTTGTCGGAAAAAATCTAAAATCTGTGGAAAATTACCGACGAAAAAAAATCTGTCGGTAAAAATTTACCAACGAGCCTTTTACAGAGGAATGAAATCTGTCGATAACAATAAATCTATCTGTAAAAATAAAAAAATATGTCTGTAATTTTGTCTATAATTAGCTGTTTTCTAGTAGTGGTTTGGGAATAACTAATTTGATACAATTAACATATGAATTAGGACTAGAATGATTAGAAAACAAGGAGAGAATGAGAAAAAAATTCCTAAAAAAGGGCTAAATAAAAAAAATAGAGTTAAATTAATTCCAAAATATGATTAAATTATTACATTTTTATCTCTTATTTATAACTTAATTATCTAATGGGGATATGTTCAATGCTAATCCTAACATAACATAATCTAACCCTTTTTTTTTGCCTACCAACTAATCTAAATCTAAATAATAATTAAAGCTTGCCATCCTTAATGAATGTGTTTAATTTAGTATGATGTGACTTAAAAACTCTTCTACAAGCTTAACTTGCATTGGTTAACCATATTAATTAGTTCGCATTAAAAAATTAATGATTTTCCATATAAAGTTATTGTTATCGACCGGCCCACATAGGCCCAATTTCTCATCGCAACATACGGCTCACAATGGTAAGGATTAAACTAAATATAAAAAAATTTGATATGATCATGGCAGTCACTTAGAGATTTTGACCACCTGCCACTATATAAATAGGAGGCAACGCCTCCTCTAGGTATGCATTCTTCAACCCTAACTACCTTATTAGACCTAGAATCTCAGAATCCTTTTTCTGAGCTTCTAGAGCTATTCTTCACACATATCAATTCCCTTTTTCGACCATAGCCTTCGGTTCCGCCGAGAGCTTCATTCATCGGAATGCATATTCTCTCCATCTTATTTGCTTAACCTGGTTTCCCTCGCGAAGTCCTCTTGGACAATCGTTAAGTGGTCATGTACTTAATAGTTACAAATATAATTAGTAAAATTTTCTATACACTTATTTTACATAATAAAGTCCAACAAAGCATTCGCAACTCATTTTCACACAGAAAAAAAAATGAAAACACGCGTGCCCTTCTTCTTGTTTTTCTCCTCCTCCTCCTTCTTCCTACCACGTCACCATCGCCATTGCCGTTGCCTCCTCATCCTCCTCCTTCTTCTTCCTCCTCCTCCTCCAGTTTTTACTCTTTTTTTTCTTGTTCTTCTCCTTTCGCTGTTTTTTTCCAACAAAACAAATCAGATTTTCTATAAAAAAAAATGAACTGAATTTCGAAGAGAAAACTAACCAAATTTCATTAACAAAACAAATTAATAAACCATATTTTTTCTTCTTTTTATTCTTCTTCTTCTATGTTGCTGTCACCATTGTTTTCATTGTTTTCTTCTTCTTTTTCGCTTTTGTCTTCTTCTTCCTCTTCCATTTTCTCTTTTTCTTCTGCCTCCACCTTCATTTTCTCTTCCTCTTCTTCTCCACTACGTTCTTCTTGTAGAAAATGAACCTTTTTGCAGAAAAACAAACTCAATTTCTTTAAAAAAAAATAACCAAATTTTGTTGAAAAAATGAATTGGATTTCTTCTCCCATTCTTTTTCATCTTCTACTCTTCCTTCTCCTCCTCTTCCTCCCTCTTGCTCACTATGTTATGCTTCTTTTTCCTTCTTCACTTTGTTATTCTTCTTTTTCTCTATTATCAATGACTTGTCGTCGTTGCCATTATTTTCCTCCTTCTCCTCCTCTGCCTCCTCGTCGTCGTCGTCGTCATCACTGCTGTCTTCTTTTTCTTCTTCTATGTGAAAATATGAAGCATCTCTCTTCTCTGCGTTGAAAATAAAATTAACTTGAACATGAAGTGCATGCGTGGAGGTAGAGAGTTGGTTAGATACGAACATGTGCTAAAATTCAAAAGAGAGAATTTAATTAGTAAGTTACTAGACTTGCCTAATTCGAACGGAGTTGTTTGTACTTAAAAAAACACAAGTTCTTTTAGAAAGAAAATAGCTCCATGCCTCCTCTCTATAAATAGAAACATGTCAAGTTGGTTATTACAATGCAATTACAATAAGGCAAGTACTACCATGAAGATGTAAAAGTTATCTTCATGTGAAGATTTAGCTTCTAAGGTAACGCTTTTAAAAAAATAGCAACACTTTTAAAAGTGTGACGCTTTTATATAAACTAAAATCCAACCTTTCAATTTTTCATCCAATGATTAAAATGAGAAATATTCATATGAATACACTTTTAGCATCTTCATTGGAGTATCCACCTTACAATAATATAATATTCTACTCTATCTCTCTCATAATCTCTATAGCTGTGATTTTATCCATGGAAGAAGTTAAAGTTAAAATCAATGCTAGAGAAGATATTAAGCCTTCTTCTCCAACACCTTCTCACCTAAGAACCTACAAATACTCCATTTTGGATCACCTTATTCTCACTAGTCATACTCCTGTGATTTTATTCTAGACTGCCCCAAGAAATTCCTCTGAATTTCTCGAGAGATTAGAATCGCTTAAACAATCATTATCTGAAACATCAGATTTTTTCATGTTACTAAATGGTTTGTATAGATGTGTATAATTAATGGTACACATAGATTTATTCATAAATTATTATCGGTAACTCATTTACTGTAACAACCACTACCATCTCCACCTCCGGCGCCGCCATCACCACCAGCACGAAGAAGAGGCAACATAACAATTTTGAATCATAAGCATATCCAAAGTGGTAATCGAAAGAGCAGTAAGCATCACTAGGAATGAGGGAGAGCAACAACCATGGTCGAGAGGTGCTGGTGGCAGCGAAGTAGGAGTTGAATGGAGTCAAGATACAAGAGGAGATAGCAATGCCAGTGGTGGCGACAATGTTGACGTCGATGCAATTGGATGTACTTGCCCGGAGAAGAATATTGGAGTGGTGGAGGCGGCTTTCTCTGCTTTGTCTTCGGCGTGGCAGACGCAAGAGAAGAAGCTAGCAGCTACTGCAAAGGAGCCTTCAAAGCCGATCATTTAGGGAAGTAAAAAGAGAAAAGGAGGAAGATGGTTTAATTTGTTTCATTGGCTGGTTATTTGCTGCATTATCATTGGCCTCGAATAGTTGTTTTATCGATATTTATATATTTATAACATCTAAAATTACTCATTCATTTTAAAACTAATTAATAAACCCTAAATAAAATAAGTTTGGGCTGATTTGAAATTGGTTCATTTTTCTTTACTATATAAATGGATGGAGCTTAATAATCATATACACCACCTTACTACGAGAACTACATGCAATGTGTTTTGACTAATACATATGAAACACACTATAATAATTAAGCAATATTTCACATGAAAATCTTTTTATATAAAGAAACTTTTCATATATTTAAAGAAACGATACAAAGTACACACTTATCTTTTTTCTTTTCAATTCTTAGCCAATTCATTCTATTCTTATTATATATATGAATAAGATCATGTGGCAGTCCTACATATAGGTTCCACATTTTATTTAATAGCTAAATAAAGAGGAGAATGAGTTGATTCTATAACTTCAAGCCTATAACCTTGAGTTAGTAGCCACTGCCAAAGGACTTGGATCAAGAGTTGCATAAGTGAGTAATTCAGTGCTTGACATCAAAAGATTCATTTTCTTCTCATCCAAGATAACCCAAGCTTCTATACTATCATTAAACCTAGTTTCAACTAAGATTACCGTATTGATGAACATTGCATTACCTTTTATACCGATAAAACTAACCCACATAGGTTTTCCCCACCCTAAATCAGCATTATAAACTCCAAATTTAGACCAACTAGTAAAACTTACGCTTTCCAATGCATCACCCATATTCCTTGATTTATCTCCCAAATTCCTAAGAGCACCTTCTACAATTGAATTTCCCTCCTCACTTTGCAAGCTTGCAACGAAATTCTCATCAACATGTTGAATCGAGTTCTTCAATTTACTCACCAGTTCATCCAAATTCAGCTCATGCCCACTCATGTGTTCTACAGGTGTTATCCATAAAAAGTTCCCTATAGAATTCTCAGGATGTAGAGAACCTTTTAAAATTCGACGAAGGTTCATTATATGGAAGATCATAAAAGGGCTTTGGATTCCAAATTGTACCTTTGACACGGCCATGAGACACTTCCACAAAAATGCAGAAACTATCTGGACACGCGTAGGATGATTCTTCAAGGGATCGCTGGAGGAAGAATTTGCCAATACCTGAGCCTTGAGGGTGGCAATAGCTGAACTTGTGAACAAGAACCTCTTTGTAACCCAATTTCCTTCCTTAAAACAAGACAACCATGTTTCCTTATGTAAGTCTCTAAGATGTAAAGTACTTGCAGGAAACAGAGACTTTGTAGCGAAATTCGGTTCTGTCAAGGGTTTTAAATTGCGGTTGCGGCCAATTCTTTCTATCCACATCTTAAAGAAGACTTCAAATGTACCACCATCAACGATCCTATGCGAAATGCAAACTCCAATGGCAATTCCGCCACACTCGAAGACATTGACTTGAATGTTAGTCACATGATCTCCTACTGATATTTCATGGAAAAATGAAACTGGAATAAACTTGTCCAAAGAATTCAAGTCAGGGTTACTTAGAAACTTTCTAATAGGACAATTCACTTTTGCTACTACAAAATTAGCACCTTCATCGTTGCAGTCAATGGAGGAATCATCTTTGATCTTGCCACAAAGAGGGTAGAGTTGTGTTAGTGTCTCAGATAATGATTGTTTAAGCAATTCTAATCTCTCGAAAAATTCAAAGGGATTGCTTGAGGCAGTGTAGAAGAAAATCACAGGAGTATGACTAGCGGGAGTAAGGTGATCCAAAATGGAGTATTTATAGGTTCTTAGGTGAGAAGGTGTTGTAGAAGAAGGTTTAATATCTTCTCTAGAAATGATTTTAACTTTAACTTCTTCCATAGATAAAATCAAAGCCATAGAGATTATGAGAGATAGAGTAGAATATTATATTACTGCAATTGCATTGTAACCAAGTTGACGTGAGTGTTTCTATTTATAGAGAGTTATGATCATGACACATGGTACAACACGCAACAAGTCGACATATTGATCTCTATCTTTAATATGACATGGGACACGACATATATATAAAATATATATACAATAATTATAACAATCAAGCTTTTTTAACAACCAAGTCTAACCAAGTCACCACACCTCACGCGCCTCTCATTAATAGGGGTATTAGGTTTTTCCGTTTTTTTGAAATCACAAATTCCTGATTTATCTCCTCCCTCTTTTATCACAAATCCCTGCGGTTTCATTCTGTAACTGCATGGGTTTTCATTCTGCAACTTTTCACAGCAATGATAAGGAGAAGAACGACGATCATGATGCCATTGACAAGAAAAAGAAAGATAATTCAGTGAGGAAGAAGGAAGAAGGAAGAGGAAGAAGATGAACAAAATAGAGGAGGACGAGGAGGAGAACAAGAAGATGATGATAATGAAGAAGAAGAATAAGATGAGT
>JASCZI010271865.1:252146-262805 GCA_036250425.1 Stylosanthes scabra
TTTAAAATCGTTTCTACTTTCATTCAAAATCGTTTATACTTTCATATAAATTTCGTTTCTGTTTTCATATAAATTCCGTTTCTGTTTTCATGTAAATTATGTTTCTGTTTTCGTGACCCAAAGTCACGCCTAGGCGTAAACAAGACCACGCCCAGGCGTGGGTTCATCACCAAATTCGTTTCTGTTTTCATATAAATTCCGTTTCTGTTTTCATGTAAATTCCGTTTCTGTTTTCGTGACCCAAAGTCATGCCTAGGCGTAAACAAGACCACACCCAGGCGTGGGTTCATCACCAAATCCGTTTCTGTTTTCATATAAATTTCGTTTCTATTTTCATGTGAATTCTGTTTCTATTTTTTTAATATAAAATCTGTTTCTGTTTTTCATGTAAAATCCGTTTATGTTTTCATTCAAAATTCATTTATGTTTTCTTAGAATATTCAATTCAATTTTTCATCATCAACAACACCACCAACAACAGTAACAATGTAATAATGGAGGAGGATGATGAGAAGGAAGAAGAAGACAAAGAAGAGGAAGAAGAAGAGGAAGAGGAGGACGGAGAAGAGGAAGAAGAAGAAGACGACAGCGACGATAATGATGGCGGCGGCAATAACGACGGTGACGTTTGCAGCGACGACGACGATGATGGTGGCAGTGGTAGCTGCAATAACTGAGAAGAAAAAGGAGGAAGAGGAAGACGAGGAGCTGAGTTGCAAAGAGAAGCACCCCTTTTCGCGTTTTTCAGTTTTTTGTGGGTTAGTGTTGTGCGTGTATGCAGGCGCCTGGGTGAGAGTGGGGTAAAATTGCTTCGTTTGACTTGATTGTGTAATTTGTTTGGATGTGTAGCATTATTGTAAAATATAATATTTTTAATAAAATTATAATAATATATTGATATTTGTTTATATTAAAATTTAAATTATTATTTTTAAATATTTTTAATACGTGTTTTAATTATAAAAAATATTTAAAATAATATTTAGTTTTAAAAAATACTAATATATATTATTTTTAAACTCATTTTAAAAATATAAATTAATAATGTTAAGTGTGTCAAAAAAGTACTTTTTTTTAAGAATATAGATTGACACTATAAACACATTTGTCGGATGAATGTCGATTAATATTGTGTTAAAAAAGTATCTGGCATATGACACATCAATTCACTGAAATGTCCGTACTTGATATATAGATAGGGAGGCATAGAGCTCTTTTCTTTCTAAAAAAAAATTGTGTTTTTTAATTTAAAACAACTCCCTTCGAATTAGGTAAGTTCATCCACTTACTACTTAAATTCTCTCTTTCGAATTTTAACACGTGTTCGTATCTAACATTTGAATCTAAAATAATAAGTAAAAATAACTTGTTATGTTATGCAAGTACTAATTCCGATATGCTAAACTATGTGTTCATTGACATTGGTAAATCATATTTATAAGTTTAGAAGTTTAATTTTGATGTACTAACAGTGTAAAATTTTTTACATAATTATTCAATCAGATTCATGCATTTATATGATTTTAAAAATAGTGGGTTTAGAAATTAATTGTTTTTAATGATGTGATAACACTTTATTGAATGCATATGTAAAACTCTTTTACACTACGGTGTATAGAAATTAAATTGGAACGCCATTAATTCTTTAATGCGAACTAACTAATTAATATGGTGTTGTATGTGGTGTTACCAAATACCAATGCAAGTTAGGCATGGAGAAGAATTTTTAAGTCACAGGCCTACTAAATTAAACACATTGCATTAATTTTTTTTGGTAATTGAAGAAGAAATACAAAGCAAGGAAACAAAACTAAGTAAAAACTACAAATTGTTCTTGTTGAATGATATGAAGAAGATCAGACCAATGTTGAGTACATTCTAGATAATTTAGCTGGTTACTAGTAGCACGCTTTGCCATGTGATCTGCCGCTGTTGTTGGCCGTTCTCCGAATAAGAGTAACATTAACTTCCCAATCCCGTAGAAGCAACTCTTGGATTTTGGAAAGTAAATCAAAGTGATCAACCGTTGGCGTGATGTGATCTAGATGGATGAGATTAAGTTAATTAAGACAGTTTGTTTCACAAATAACAGATTTGTTACCCCGATTCCACGCTAGATTTAACCCGTGACAGATGGCCAGAAGTTCACAGCGCAATATGTTAGTTTCGTTAAGACGACCATAGCAACTAATAATCCAAGCCCCATCAGAATCTCTAATAAGGCAACCAAAACCAGCGAAGTGTCCATTAGCCAAGATACTACCATCACAATTCAACTTGACAAAATGTGTCGAAGGAGCAATCCAATGAAAACAAATGGAGGGAGTTTAAGAAAAACTAGGATTAAGAGAAAGTAGATTAAAATCTCGTGTACTATATCTACAGAGAGCCACTACCTTACCGACATGGCGACATCCCAAGTTTCTGTTGGCCGGAATATGTCATTATTCCGGTCTCTCCAGATCCACCATACACCAGCTGCAAAGAGAGCAAGATTCGAGACACAATTATTATGTAAACCAAATAAATCCATCCTTCAGCTTGTTGAGAGACTTCAGAATGCTTTGCCAGATACCAAAAACTTGTGGTGAAGCCGATTGTTCAAGGAGGAGACCATGTCTCAGATATTTAGCATGCATGATACAAACCCATAATTTCTGTTGGCAGTGATTCATTTGCCAAATCAACTTACCCAAAAGAGCCAAATTCATATGCTCTGTATCTTTAATGTCCAAACCTCCAAATCTCTTAGAAACAACAACTTTTTTCCAGCTCGCTAATGATAGACTCCTCCCTCCTATTTTTCCTTTCCAAAGAAACTGTTGCATCTTCTTATCTATCTTTGAACAAATAGAAGATGGGAATATACACATTGCATTAATGAAGGCGAACTTTAATTATTATTAAGTTAGATTAGTTGGTAGGGATAAAAAAGGTTCAGATTAAACCATGATTCACAATCCTCCTCATAAATAAAAAAATTTTGATAAATTAATTTATATAATTATTTGATTAAATTATAAAGGTTTTTAAAATGATTAAATTAGTCTCTATAGATGAACAAATAAATTTACGTAATAGACATTAATTTGTCTAATAAAATAAAATATTTAGAGACTAAACTAAAATAAATTATATTGAAGACTAACTTATGTAACAAAATTTCTTAAAAACTAATTTTTCCCTTTATTGTGAAAACATTTACTTTATAACCATTTAATAATAATAATAATAATTAACTATTTGATAATTCGATAATAGTTTTTCAATAAATTAAAAATGTAATAATAAAAGTACGAGAGAAGTTCATTTTTTTTATCTAAATAATTAAAGGAAAATTAAACTTTTACAATTTTACTTCACTTCTTTTCTCTTCTTTATTTGCTTTATCTTTATTTACTTGGTTTCAACCAAATATAACTTTAACCTGTTTTTAAATAAATGATAAACCTAAAGGAAAAAAAAAACTATTTCAAAAAAATTTCAATGCTGACAAAACTATTTATGAAAAAAAGAATTTATTGATAAAAGATGAGTCTCATTTGTCCTAACTATTTTGATAAACTAAACACATATTACATGAATGGAAATCTTTTATTTTTTATTCATGTTAAATTTT
Source organism: Stylosanthes scabra (assembly GCA_036250425.1). NCBI lineage: Eukaryota > Viridiplantae > Streptophyta > Magnoliopsida > Fabales > Fabaceae > Stylosanthes > Stylosanthes scabra. The sequence continues at coordinate 255,766 of JASCZI010271865.1, forward strand.
ATCCGAGTCCGAATTTTGGTAAATAATTTTGGTTTTTCTTTTTGAATCTAAATTATAATCATTGGGTAAAGTATGACTTATATTCTTAATGTTTGCGAAAAGTTTTACAAATATCTCTAACGTTTAATTTGACTCAATTTTACTCCTAATATTTTTAATTGGTTTCAATTTTACTTCTAATCGTTAAAAATTTTACCCTCAATTTTTTCAATTTATCAATAATTAGGAATAAAATTGAAACAAATCGAAAACGTTAGGTTTAAAATTAAACAAATGAAATATTAAGAGTATTTTTAAATTTTTTTTATAAACATTAAGCACATAAATCATACTTTATTTTTTAAAAAAAAACAAACCACTTCACAATTCCCATGATCACATCCAACCTATGAGTCTATAACAACTGATAATTTGTCAACCTATAAGAGCTAGTCAGACGGTTGCGGATCCTCTTCGGTAAAAAAACACTAGATATTGTGCAGTAATAAATTCTAACCTTTAAAGTTTATTAAAAAAATTCAATGGTTCAGATTTCATTTGATAAAAGTTAACCTAAGACCACATCTACAATTCTCTCTCCTCTTTCATTCTTCTTTTCTCTCCTCACCTCTTTTTAACCCCACTTGCTCCAGAGCGTTTTCATTATAATTATTGTCTAACCGCTAAATATTGTCTGACCGCTAAATAATTTTTTCTATAATTCTTTCATTTCTGAAAGCACAAAAATGTAAATGAATACATGAGTACTATAATAATAAAGAGTTTTCAAGCAGGGAGTACATGAGATCATAACGATGTAAATGAAAAGAAAACAAAAAGAAGAAAAACATAAGAAAAAAAGGCTATACGGCAACTATGGTAAATGAAGAAAAAACACCTATTTTCACAACCAATCAATTGTTTATCCAGATAAAAGAGCACAACATTATTCTTCTTTTATATAATTGTTTATCCAGATAAAAGAGCACAACATTATTCTTCTTTTATATAATATTTTATTTTAATTTATATCAATATTATTTGACAATAATTTATTTTATTTTTAGCAACATAAAATTGTTTTTACAAAGAAGAATGTGACTATGGAGAAGAAGCAGAAATGATGGAAATGGAAAAGGTGGATACGTAAAAGGTGAGGAAAGAAGAGAAGGATGAAAGAGGAGAGTGAATTATAGATCAGTCTTGGGTTAACTTTTATTAAATGAAATTTGAACCATTGAATTTTTATAATGGACTTTAAAGGTTATGATTTATCACTGCACAATATTCCGTATTTTTTTCACTAGAGATGATCTGTTCCCGTATATGCATGGTTTGCAACAAATTGGGAGAATCCGTGAGAGGGCCTGGCTTTTTCCATAAAACGCTTCACGCGGCTGCCATGGTTTCTATAGATTTAGCATTTCAGTGCAATTCAATCATACAGAATTGAATGGTGTAAATGGGTAATTTTGGAAGGGAAAATAATTATTAAATAACTTACCTTAAAATCTATATTAATTATTTTTAGAACTTTAAAAATTTGAGAATTTTACCTTAAACTCTATTTAGAAATAATTAATTATTATTTAATTATTAAAAATAGATAATATTTAAACTAAAATTTTAATTATGTTATGCTAAAAATTAAGTATATTTAATAATTTAATATAATATTATTTTATATATATATATATATATATATTAAAAAAATTTTAAAACTTTGGAGGGGCCAAAGTCTATGCTGCCCCATTTGTATCTGTCCATGGAGAGAAGGAAAGAAAATTCCTAAGAAAGTAGGGGTGCATAAGACCCAAACCGGCCCGTAACTCGGCTCGGGCTCGGTGTAAATTATACCGGGTTGGGTTTATTATTTGGCCCTGTGTATTTTCGGGCCGGGTTCGGGTTTTGTTTCGGGTCACCTGGCCCGGTCCCGAAACCACTTGTTTTAAATTAAAAGTGCATTTTAAAATGAGAATAGTGATCAAATATTACATTTTTATACTTTTATTAATATTTTGTATATTATATAATATTATTTTTCTTTAAAATAATTGATTTTGGTATCAACATAATATAACATTTGTTAAATTTAATGTTTAAAAATAAAAATATATTACTTTTTTATATAAAATTTATAAAATTATATATATTAATTTATATCGGATCTATTAGGGTCGAGTCTGGATCTTATCAAATCCAACCCGGTGTTATATTTACATAAAAATATTAGACCCGCATGTTATTAAGGACGGGTTCGGGACTCATCAAACACGGTCCGACCCGCCCATGTGCATTCCTATAAGAAAGAACTTAACAGAAAAAATTAAAGCTAAATTCATTTCAAAATATGGTAAAATAATTATTATATTTTTTTCTTATTTATAATTTAATTATTGTCTAATCGGTATGTCCGAATGCTAATGCTAACATAATCTAATCTTTTTTTCCCCTACCGACTAATGTAACTTAATAATACTTAAAGTTCGCCTTCCTTAATGAGTGTGTTTAATTTAACAGGCCTCTCTCTTAAAAATTCTTCTACATGCCTAACTTGCATTGCATTGGTAACACGACAACACCTTATTAAGTAGTTCGCAGGAAAGAATTAATTGCGTTCCATCTAAAGTTCTGTTGGGACCTATTTCAATGCGACAATAGATACAGAAATGATCAATCAGCACAGCGCAGCAAAAAATACGAAAAAATCCGTATCCGTGAATAATAATCGTATAAATGAACAATAACCATATAGATCAATAGTACCGTATATGTATACGAGTATAATAACGACAACCGTATATGTCAACAGTGCATATACGTCTCGGTGAATAGTACTGTACGACATACGTGAATAGTACTATACGGGCACTATTATACAAATACTAACTTGCACCAATATTTAACGTGAAAAACCCCAAAAACGGATAAAAACCACGGGTCAAACTCCGACAAAAATTTCACTATATTTGGGATAATTATACAGTATCCTTTTCACACTCTTACACACTCAAGAGGTACATATAGTGTTTTACAGTGAGACCTCCTTCCTATTATAAGGAATAACAATAGAGATGCTATCCCCCAAAAATATTACCGATGTATAAACCTACATGCCGTATAATTTTTGGACATTACACACACTCTCTATTTTCTCTCAGAGATAATTTATCTCTCAGCAGTTTATTAATAAACTGCTTCTCTCGCTCTGAAGGATGCAGAAAACTGAAGAAGAAGCCTCGTTATTTATAGGCGAGCTTCTGCCAATTTTTTAATTGAAGCACAGTAACTTGTTTGAAAAATTCTTCTTCTTTACGCGTTTTTCAATGTCTGCGCAGTAAAAATTGCTGTGCAGACATGCTGTCACCAACCCCCTCCTTTTCTTTAAAATTTTTCAAAAGGGCTGGATCCCACAAGTTCTAAACTTATAAATATGATTTACCAATGTCAATGAATGTATAATTTGGCGTAACGTATAGTTTGGCATAACGGAATTTGTACTTGCATAACAGCTTATTTTAAAGAGTAAACATCTAATTCGACCTTTAATATTATTAATTTGGATAAACTCATTCCTAATGATTCGAAAACTCTAATCCGATTCTCGATCAATTAAAAGCCAGGACAAATAAGTCCTTAAAATTTGTTTATTAATCATAAATCTTAACCTCGCAAACCAATTTTTAATGTGTATTGTTTCAACTTTTAAATAATTGATGATCGGATTAGAGTTTTCGGATCATTAGAAATTGACTTGTCCAAATTAAAAATAGTCAGGAAGCAAATGAAATATTTACTCTATTTCATATGTTAGATACAAACCTGTGCTAAAATTCAAAAGAGAGAATTTAATTAGCAATTCAAAAGGGAGTTGTTTTTACTAAAAGACACAAATGCCTTAAATATATTCATATACTATCACGTGAGATAACAAAAGAAAATACACAATCATATGATTATAAGTTTCATTTTAGAAAGAAAGGTGTAAATGGACAAAAGTTCACACGAAAGATTTTATGATAGACAAACATATACATGAAAGATTCGAAAGGACAAAAGTATATTTTAAAGATAATTAGCAATAGATAAAAGTACACATACCATCTATTTACTCTTAATTAATGATGGACAAAAATACACATAATCTATTATTAATTATCTTTAAAGTGTATTTGTCCTTTCAAATCTTTAATATATACTTTTGTCCACCATTATGTTTTTTGTGTGCATTTTTGTCCATTTATTCGAAAGGAAATGGCTCTATGCCCCCCCCCCTCTCTCTGCCCCTCTCTCTATATATATATATAAACATATCAAGTTGGTTATAATGCAATTGCAATAACATAATATTCTTCTCTATCTTTCATAATCTCTATAGACATTATTTTATCAATGGAAGAAGTTAAAGTTAAAATCATTTCTAGAGAAGACATTAAGCCTTCATCTCCAACACCTTCTCACCTAAGAACCTATAAATACTCCATTTTGGATCAATTTTTCCCCATTAGTCATACTCCTATCATTTTCTTCTACGCCTCAAGCAATCCCTTTGATTTTCCCACGAGATTAAAATCACTTAAACAATCCTTATCTGAGATAATAACAAAACTCTACCCTTTTGGTGGCAGGATCAAAGATGATTTCTCCATTGATTGCAATGACGAAGGTGCTAATTTTGTAGTAGCAAAAGTGAATTGTAATATTGCAAAGTTTTTAAGCAACCCTGACTTGAATTCATTGGACAAGTTTCTTCCAGTTTCATTCTTCCATGAAATATCAATAGGAGATCATGTGACTAACATTCAAGTCAATGTCTTTGTGTGTGGCGGAATTGCCATTGGATTTTGCATTTCTCATAAGATCCTTGATGGTGGTACGCTTGGCATCTTCCTTAAGATGTGGACAGAAAGAATTGGCAGCGACCGCAATTTGAAACCCTTGACAGAACCGAATTTTACTACAAAATCTCTGTTTCCTACAAGTACTTTACGTCTTAGAGACTTATCAATGTTACGTCTTAGAGACTTATCAATGGAATCATGGGGTTCCTATTCGGAGGAAGGAAATTGGGTTACAAAGAGATTCTTGTTCACAAGTTCAGCTATTGACACCCTCAAGGCTCAAGTATTAGCGAATTCTTCATCCGATCCATCGAAGAACCATGCTTCACATGTCCAAATTGTTTCTGCATTTTTGTGGAAGTGTTTCATGACCGCGTCAAAGGTTCAATTTGGAATTCAAAGCCCTTCTATGATCACCCACGTAGTGAACCTTCGTCCAATAATAAAAAAATTTCTACACCAAGAGAATTCTATAGGGAACTTTCTTTGGATAACACCTATAGAACACTTGAGTGGGCATGAGCTGAATTTGAATGAGTTGGTGACTAAATTGAGGGACTCAATTCAACAAGTTGATAAGGATTTCGTTGCAAGATTGCAAAGTGAGGAGGAGGGAATTTCAATTATGGAAGGTGCTCTTACTAGGAATATGGGTGAGGCATTGGAAACCCTAGGTTTTACTAGTTGGTGTAAATCCGGGTTCTATGATGTTGATTTTGGATGGGGAAAACCTATGTGGGTTAGTTTTATTGGTGTACAAGGTAATTTAATGTTAACCAATGCGGTAATCTTAGTTGAAACTAGATTCAAAGATGGTATAGAAGCTTGGGTTATCTTGGATGAGAAGAAAATGAATCTTTTGATGTCAAGCACTGAATTACTCACTTATGCAACTCTTGATCCAAGCCCTTTGGCAATGGCATCTAACTCAAGATTATAGGCTTGTAGTTATAGAATCAACTCATTCTCTTCTTTATTTACCTATTAAATAAAATGTGCAACCTATATGGTAGGACTACCACATATCTTATTCATCACTGAAGAGAATGAATTGACTGGCTATTGAAAAGAAAAGAAAAAAACGTATGTACTATATGTACGTACTATGTATCCTTTCTTTATGTATATGAAAAGTTTCTTTATACGAAAAGATTATTACTTAAAAAAAATTATTACAGTGTGTTTCATATATATTAATTTATGTTTGTTGAAGTTTATTATATTCATAAAATTCCTGATAGATGAATTATTTGTTGTGTTAGACTTATGTCAATGTCTTTTACTATATATATTGTAAATTTTAAAACATTTTGAGTATGTAAATGTTTAAATTTATTGAAACCATTATTTTTAAACTTAGCATCTTTAAAAACTTATTTTAGCAACAACATTTAACCCCTAAAATTTTAGAATTAATTCAAAAGATAATTTTAATTGATTCTATCAACAAATAAGTAGTTAAATGTTGTTGAAAATATGTTATTAGCGTTTATATGTATATAATGTTATGACACCAAAATAAAGTTAGGTTAGTTATTTTTCTAAAAAATTTTGCGGCAATTAAGACACAAACTGCCACTAAATCCTTGAAAACTACCGGTTTTACAACGGTTAACACATAAACCACTGCTAATCTAGTACAACTTTTTTTCTCGCAGCAGTTGATACGTAAACCGTTGCGAAACACGTGCTAGAATTCCCTTATAGTGGCGGTTGTATGTGATTTGCCACTACACTCCTTCATATTGCAGCAGTCTTTCGATAAATTATTGCTAAACGCATCCAACATGACAGTTGTTAAAAAACTGTCGCAAAAAACCGTTGGTGCATCCCATTTAGCAGCGATTTCAGTTAATCGCTGCGAATAATTGGCACTATCTGCTAAATTTGTTGTAGTGACATTGTGTGTGAAATCTTCATAATAAGGTGGTATAAAAATGATTATTAAGCTCCACTATTTATATAGTAAAGAAAAATGATCTAATTTCATGTTTTAAGTGTTTGTATTTTCTTTGTAATGTCAAGTACTTCTTAATTTTTTAAAAAAAGAAGGATACGAATGTTTTCATTGGATGGAGGGTTGGTATGGTTAAGAGTTCTTCATATTCGAAATGTGTTGAGATTTTTATTTTTTATTTTCTTTAAGGAATTGATGTTAAAAGAAAAAGTATATATATATATATATATATATATATATATATATATATATATATATATAAA
>JASCZI010271865.1:271803-297777 GCA_036250425.1 Stylosanthes scabra
GAGTTGTGTTCCATCAAATGGTCCTGTGTTTATGAATCTCATCATTTTGGTTGATACAAAGTTAAGAGATGGCATTGAAGCTTGGGTTACATTGGATGAAAATGACATGAATCATTTGATTTCAAACACTGAGATCCTCAACTATGCAACTTTGGATCCAAGTCCTTTGGCCAAAGTTAATAAGTTGTTTCCATGAAAAGAAATATATATTTCAAATAATAAAAGACAGATTAGCATGCCTTCTTCAATATTTGAACTTTGATTCAATCTCCATGTGAGATATAGCAATGCTTATTGATTAGTTACTTATAATGTTTAACTTAGAAAGTGGAACTGCTTCAAATAGTTGCAACTTAATCGGATTATGCTATTTGCACACCAAAATCAGCCATAGTGTATAATACACATTATAATGCTACTCATTAAAAATGATAAACATAAATACATAGTGGATGATTTTAGTGTGCAAATCGAATCGTTGATAAAAGTATACCTTATATTGTCATCATTTTTCTTCCCAAGTTTTCTTAACCTGTAAAATAAGCATCTTGTTGATAGGGAGAAGTTTATAGTTAAAAAATAAATCATTATATAATTTAAAAAGAAGAAAAAAGAATTAAGATTTGCATATAACTAGGGTTAAGAAGAATTATAAACAAAGGCATGTGGGAAAATGTTTCAAGTTCTTTCTATAACTACAACTCAACAATTTCATCTTCCCTGCATTCACCAACATCAATCACCAAAGTTCCTTTCTTCTTTGTCTGTCTCACCCTGCAACAATTCCTTCTTGGAGACTGCTCAAAACAACAACAAGAACAAACACATTTCAGTCATCAACTTGGAAGAGTTCTGTATGCTAGTGTTTTTAATTTATAATATCTAAAAATCATTTTTTAAAAAAATCAAGAAAAAGTGAGGTAAATGTTTATGGATAATGTCACAAATGTTATATGTTGTAACAAGAAGAAAGTAATTCTTGGATAAGAGTAGTTAGAAGTTTTACCTTGTCCCACAAATGCGGGTCGGGTATCTTATAAACCTCTACTACTTTGATTTTGGCCGGATCCTCCATTTTCCATTTGCAAGCCGGGTTGGACTGAGTCCGAACGTACCGGCTCATAGTCTCATTAGCATCCTTGTCATATGCTGCATTGGACAAGTAGTAAACAAACGGTTTTTGGCAAACGTTCCGGCTAACCGGGCGCGTGTTGAACGGATATGCAGTGTAATCGGCCCGCTTGTACCAATTTAGGAAGGTTCTCGCAGGCATTTCCATCTCCCGGGCCGAGAAAATGCCCCGAAAAATTTGAACCGCATAGCCCCAAGACACGGATATGGTCCAAGTCCGGGTCTTGTCGTAGCAAATGGATTGCTGCATGAGCCCGGCTGGATCGAGTTGCATGGGCACCTTGAGCCGCTTTAGGGCTTGGACTCGGGTCACGTTCGGAAAAATGGGCTCGACTATGTCCAAATGATGGAGGGACACTAATGGAGTAACAGGATGGGCTGCAAGGAGCCCAAATAGATTGCCGTACACATCAAACTACACAAAAGAAAAACAAAATAAGTCAAGTCAAATAATGATAAAACCCAAAATTAGGGCAACAATAATACATAGTAAATGTAAATTTTGTATATTATCATGGTGTAACTTTTGAGGTAATTATAGTGAATTAAATAAAGTTCAATCCAACTGAAATGTCAAAATGGATATACAAACATATATAATTGTTTATAGATAAGTACTATAAAATGATGAGAAAGGAACAAAGAAGAGTAGAACTAAAAGAAATAAAAATTTAAAAAGAAAAAAAGAATAAACTTGAGTTCCAATCCGGCGAAAGAAATGGAGAAATTTCAGAGATAAAGTAATCAAAAGCTGGATTCAGACAACAAAAACGTGTATTCTATTATGTCTAAGTGTCTAACACGTAATGATGTAACTGGAGTAGTGGCAACTTGGGAAGAGTTTTATTCATTTCATTGCATTCCAACTAGAAATATATATATAGATTAAACACACAAAGTTTAATTTGTCACATAAAATTAATTTTTCGGAGTATCATGATATCATCACTTTTTTTTTAAAAAAATTATAAATTATAAATACTCGTTAATTCAAGACACGTCATAGATTAAAAATAGGTAGTCAATATGTTTTTTTCACAAGGGATTTAAGTGTCTAAAAACTAAATGAACACAAATTATAAAAATTCTAAAACATCACAAAACCATCCCAATTCGACAGGTCGAACATGAAAATATTATGTTATTCGAAAAATAGACAAGATCGAGGGACTAGATCGAATAAGGGTATTTATTTATTATTTAATCAGAACAAAGAAGGGTTTAGTAATGATGGAGGGTTAGTGTAGCTTAGATTTCTACGGTGGGAGTGTGACGGGCCTTATAGGATGTGACAAGTGTTATCATGTTTAAATCTATGTCCCTTCACACAACATTATTAATTAGGGTTGGGACCATTTCAACAAACACACCCCACATCCAAACTATCACTACACTTAACACCTGGATCCTATGTGCAATTACATATTCCCCACACTATGAGCTTTTTATTCACTACTATACTATGATGATTAAGACCTATTTTGAATATGACTTAATTATGCAATTTTAGTTTATATTATCAAATTAGTTATCATATATATATATATATATATATATATATATATATATATATCTGTGTATATTTAATTCATAAATTTTCAATGTTTATTTTCCATTTTAATTTGTATTCTATACGAGTAAGTAAGTCAGTGTAAAAACTAAAATGATTTCATTTAGATGTATATTTTTTAAAATAAATTAGTTTATTTAAATGGATAGTAAATTAGTAACTATTAAAAATTGAAATTATTTAAAATAAAATTTTTTAGGATAAAAAAATACTTAAAATAGTGAAATTGAAACCCAGCTGAAAGTAAAGGAAAGGTAGGAGTAGCCAACAAATTTTATTAAATTTTATTAATTGACTCATTGAGTCGGTGGAGATATAGCTGTAAGCATGAAACCCTAGATGTGGTGGTGACCTATTTTGGTTTGAGAAATAAAGTCAAATTATTGGAGACTATACTTGAAGTTGTTTTCTTATTTAATTTTTTTTTTTTATCTATAAGAGTCTAGAACTCAAATTCGGATCCTTTTACGAAACGAAGGAATAATGATATATGAGCTGCAACTCACAATAAAAAAAAATCATAGTTAAAAAACAATACAATATCTCATCTCATAATTAAAAATAAGAAAAAACTAGGGAACCAACATCTTATGGCCAATAGAAAGCCAACATATATTATAGATGATAATTCATATAAATTTTAGATGATAACTTAATATTTAATATATGAGTTATGGATGATAACTCATATAAATTTTGGATAATAACTTATTATTGACTCCCTAAAAGCTCCCTAACATTGATTCCGTAGCATTATTATTTTGGTAAATTAGTTAAATTCTACTAAATTGAGTATGTAGCAGTAGCAATAAATGATGATATTTAAGTATTAACCATTTTTGGGCACATGAAAAGCATAATGTATTATTTTATCCAAGGTTACCAATTTATGAGCAATCACCAGCTATGCCTCTTTTCTGTATTAGGCTTTTTATGGATCTATTGGCCTCAATAAGAGGGAAGGGATCTTTTTATATGAAAAAAATTCTTGATATTATAAATTTATCATTAAATTAATCATCTTCCTCTAAAATTCATCCACATCATAGACAAAACCCTAGGGAACTTCATTGTTCATTCCACAAATACTAAAAAATTAAGAAAGAACTATTTTAAAAATGTGACACAAATCATACAAAGAGACCTTAAATAGAATCTTTAGACTTAATTTAATTAGGTTACCTATATTAAAGTATTCTTTTTTCTTATTAGTGATATATTACCTGTTTTTTTACCTAAATCATTATTATTCCAATTAATAATGCCTCCCACCCCCCTAACCCCATTGATTCAACAAAAATCCCACTAAAAACAATATCTCTTATTTTAATTATAAAATGAGATCTCACATGCACAAAAAAAAAATTAAAAAAGTGGGGGAAACCTAAGGAAGGCTTTCCTAACTTTACTAAATTTTTTATGAACCCCAAAAATCTCTCCCACCTTTCCTTTTGTTCATTTTACTAATTTTGTTTTCCACACCACTTCCAATAAATTTCTCCAAAACCATCATAGGTTGACCAAGTCAACATGAAAAGTCTTCAAACAATTTGTCATTTTTTCTCTTTTAACAATCTCTAATTAATCACCTATACTCCTCTTTAATTTCCTCCATTTTCTACACTTCCTCACAAAACCAAACACAAAAGACAAAACCACACTCTAAAAAACACAATTTAAACCTCTAAAGTTTAAACTATCTATATATATATCCATTGTCCCAAAATTCTAGTGTTCTTCCACTCCAAAATCGACACTTTACTTTCCTTCCTATTAAGATCTTATTAAGTGTCTAAAAACGTGTTTGGCTACCATCCAAGACAAAAAGATATACACATTAGAAGACACAAATCTACTTTAAAAACAAGACAAATACACATTATTAATTTTTTGTCAATACCATCTCAATGTTCTTGTATTCTATGTATGGAAATCGTATCAGATATTTCAAGATATTGGATATTTCAGTATTTTTAATTGATTATTTTATGATTAAGATCAACAGAAAAAATATCGGAACATCCGATACATGAAATACCTGATACGCTCCATGTCCTATATCCTATAAAATTCACCAGAATACTGAAATATCTGATACCATAAAATACCTAATACGCTTCATGTCAAGTATCCTATAAAATTTACCAGACACAACCTAATGGCTAATTGAATTTACTTTTTGATGTTAATGCAACATATCTCAAACATAGAAGATGAAAATAAAAGCCAAAAAAAAAAAAAAAGAAAAAAGGGAAGATTCCAGAGAGACAAACCTGATGAAAGCCTCTTTCCTTGGTGAGAGGAACACCAAGCTCAGCCATACAAGCTTGAATCCTATCATCAGAGCCATACAAACCAGGGTACCTCTGAATACACCTATCTTGAATCTTCTCCAATGCCATAGCCAAAGGGTAACTAATTGCAAATCCACCACCCCCATAAGCCATGTTATATGAGAAATAAATGTTCTGCAAATGGCTCTCAGAGTTACTCCCAATGTAATAATACTGATTATGGTCATATTTCTGCAACACTTTCACCAAATTCTGTGTCACAAAAACTGTGTCATCATCACCCATCACAAACCACCTCACATTCTTCAATCCAAGCCTCAGTGTCTCTGATACTATCCTTGAGATCCTTATGGCTGATCTATGACCCTTTGGGTTCTTGTAATTGAACTTTGAAGTGTCCTCAGAGATCTTCAACTGTGGCAAGAGATTCTCATCACTTGGATCGGTCTTCACTTTCTCTTCTAGCCACACTATTCCTCTCATCTGATTTGGCTCCCACCATAGCTTTATGTACTCTTTTCTCTGCTTCCATAGCTTTGCTGAGGCTCCAATCCCAAACACTATGTGGGAAATGTTTGTTTCTTCAAAAGGTTTCACCTTTGTGGAAACAATCTCTTCTTGTTCTTCTTGTTCTTGAGATTGTGAAGTTGATGTTGATGTTGTTGCAGATGAAGTGGTGGTGGTGGTGTCAGAAATGTGGCTAATTGAAATGTGGTGTGTTTGGCCACAGTCATAAGAATTGGTAACGAATCTAAGAGAGTAACAAAGGTAAGAGATTGTGATCAAGAGAAGAATGAAAGCCATTAACTTTGAGAAGTTCCATGAAGAATACATGTGTTCTAGATCTTTGTGATTGTTCTTCATGATAGACATGGTAATTGGTATCTCAAAAAGTTGAGATTATTGAAGAAAAAGAAGAAGAAGAACAATAGTAGTAGTAGTAATCAGATTTCAGAGCAGAAAAAAACAACAAAAGCTATGTAGCAATATTTTGAATCATCATAAGAAAAAGTGATGAACCCAAGATCAGATTTTAGTAAAGTTTGTTTCTTTTTGATAATGTTGCAAGTGTTTCAGAAGGAACCAAAAAAGGGTAACTGAAAATATTTATAGAAAATAAATAAAAAAAAATCTGAGGTGAAGTGAAGTGAAACTGAACAAAAACAACTGAGAGGAAAGAAACTTATGATGATGATGTTGCAAGTATGCAACTATGTGGTTCCCATTTTTTGCAGTTTTAGAGATTAGAGAATCTGTTTTTTTTTTTAATTTTTTTTTTATGTACATAAGAACACAGTTAGATATGCTTTTAGATTTTTAGATTTAGTTGGAAAAATAAAAATATAATTTTGTTCTTTTATTTTTTAAGAATTAGTATTTATTTTCTCACTTTTTTTTCTCTTAGCGTTCGGTGCTAACGTGCTATGGGTTGTAATAAAATAATGGACACGTGTCTACTTTCAAAAACAACACATTCCGTTGAGAAAAATAAAGGTTTTTGTCCGGTGGTGGAGCTAACTAATCTGCAAAAAAATTAGTCTTCAACCTCTCAAATTAAAAATGTCTTAAAAAAAAATAAAAATGTAATGATTTGTTAGTATTGTAATCTCACTCTTTTTTTATTAGGATTTTATAATTTTTTAAATTAAATTTTTACACTATTTTTAATTTTTTAATTAAACTTATATTGCGATGAAAATATTAAAATTAATAAAATATATTATTTTTAAATTAAGAATATCACAATAATTAATTATTAACTCTATAATTTATTTCTGTATTTTAGAATAATAAAATATTTAAATAACACTTTTTTAAATATATATTTTTAAAATAAAGATTCATAACAAGGAAAATTGATTGAAGCCTTTTTCATCAATTTTTCAATGACATCATATGTGTTGCATTCTTAGGTGTTCAAGCAAATCCTTGGAGGAAGGACTACCTAATAACAATAACTGAATGCTTCAATTTATGTCAAATTTATTTAAAATAAATGAAAATATATATAATTAATTTGAGTTGGTGTAAGAGTTAATTAATTTAATTTATTCTTCCATTTTAATAATTAGTTGGTTTAAATTTTATTTTTTGTATCTAATAATTCATTAATCAATATCATATTTTAAATAGAATTTAAATTGGTAACGAATTAATATTTAATTTGTTTAATAAAATATACCATAGAGGAAAAAAAAAACTATACAATAAAACCTTCATATAGTTAAATCTTGTGCACTAATAAAAAGAAGAGATTCCTTTGATGAAATGGTAATAAGTGCTGTTTTCTTATCTCCATTGCTTTGAACTATTAAACAACATCAATCAATTTCATTTAACTTAAACCAAGCCATGAAGCAATAATATAGTACCAATGACCCTGGATCCTAGAAAGGAAAATTTAAATAAGTGTTTAGCTAAGATGTAGGTTATTTACATATTTTTTATAAAAGAAAATTATTAGTAACTTCAATCTATGCTTTAAAACATATATGTTACTTAACTTGCTTGAATAATCAATTATCAATTAAAGCGTAATTATATTTTAACAATGAAACATGGAGTTTCATATTGCCTATGAGCGACTTGAGTTCTACCAAAATCGAAATTTTATACGGAATTGAAAAATAAATTAAAATATAAAAACATGAACTCATTAAAAATTGTAATATCGAAAGATTTTAAGAGTTTAATCGAGATTCTACCTACCTTATTAAATATATAACCAAATAAATAACTCGAGTTAATTGAATTATTATTTTTCTTTAAATAATTATCGAGAATTTAAATCATATATATATAACATGGTCTTAGTGATTAACGAGAAAACCTTCGTATATAATTGAATTGAATAAGAGAATATAATTGATAGAAAAAAACTTGTGGCCTTGGTGAAAAGATAAGTTAATGTGATTAGTAATAAGTACTTGCTTGAAGTATTCAACTAACATGATCATTGATTTTGTGTGGAGACTTGATAGAAACTGAATAAGAAGTTGCACTCTCCCCTGGAACAAGAAGTGAACAAATCAATGCTAATAAGACTCTAAACTTACTTAAAATTAATGGTGTTTAAGGGGTCTAGTTAATTATTTTTTGTGATGACATTGTGGTTGGTGGTCTTCCACTTCAATAGATAACTTCTTCATCACATGCTAATTTTAGTAATAAAAAATAGTGTTATAGCACATCATCTACTCCACTTAATTTCAAGGTCAAATGCAAAGGACAAAAATTGTTAGTGGATATATATATATATATGAATTAGTTCCAACAATATACTCAAGTAATTAAGGTGATTAATTAACACGATATCAACACTTCTCCATTTTGATGGAGATACATTTTATTATTTTAGCATATATTTATATATATTATTATTAACGAAGAGTTAAAATGATAAAAAAATATAAAAATTCACTCACATAAATAAAATAGATAAATTTTATTTAAAAAAATATGTCATTTTATTTTTGATAATTTTTTAAAACAAAATTTATATATATTTTTTATTCTATTCACGTTCACGTAAACATCTTTTTATTATAGAATTTTTTGTAATATTAATACTTAACTTTTTTTATGTTATTAAATATTAAGTATTAAAATTAATTTATTTCATCCACCTTTGTTTTTTTTTTTCTTTTATTTTCAATGAACATTACTCAAATGTGTATAACAAGTCAATACTTAAAAATCCATTTGAGTTACTTGGAAATTCTCTTATTTCAATTTAACAGAAATAGGTTCAAACATATATAGTTTGGGGATTGCTCCATTCCATTTAATTTGAAGAAGCAAAATTGCCATGGAAACTTTAGGTAATTTTCCTGAGTGATTATTAAGCAAATTAAAATCTTGTAATCTTGGACATACATATAACATATCCATGACTTACAAAATGATATTTGTTGTTTGTTACTTTGTTATTTGGCTTTATATAAGCCAAATTTTCTTTTCCCATTTCTTATTCTATATCTTTCTATGTTCCCTTCATTCTAAAGATTGGGGAAAGAAGTAGAAGAAGAATACTCTATGCATTATTAATTCAATTTTTTTTTTTTGAAAAAAAACAAAATCAGTTTGTATGTATGCTTGTTATTATAGCTGCTATGGTGTAGTTATTCAATCAAATCTCATTATATGTAATTTAATCTAGGTCCATATATCCTTTTTATCACATAATAATATCAATCTAATCAACTGAAGTAGATGGATGGAAATAGAATGACTAGTTAACAAAATTTATGTAACTCTAATTCTGATTGACAATAATGGTGGAGATGTTTTAACAAATTAATAATAACAAGGAATTGATTTAAAACCCCTTTCTTGCATAAAGACAAATTTAAATTTAATTATAGGTTTAAGGAATAATTTTATATTTTAACATTAAATTATTATTACTAATATTTATAGTTAATTTATTATTTTCATAAAGGTAATGCTATTTGAACAAGTAATTTTGACGAACTAAGTGTAACTAAGTAATTTATTTTTTTTAAATAGAATATTATTTCGGTGTAATACACTAAATAAAATTTTATTTAACATCGAAATAATTTTTTATTTAGCATAAAAATAAATTATTTAGTTACACTTATTGACCAAAATCACTTATTCACGCATGTAATTATTGTTCGGTAAATACTTAATAATTAATTTGTTGCTTATTCTTGTCTTACTTTGCAAGAAAGGAAAAAAAAAAGAAAACACTTTGACACATTTTCTTACTGATTCAACTGCATTTCAACTTCAACCTTGAGCTACCTCAAGGTCGGTGCAATTTTTTTTTTTTTTTGAATTTTCTATCAAAATATTTTTCTTTTTCCGATTTCTCGCTGTTTGCTTCCTCAGAAAACGCACGAAAATCGAATTCACAAAATCCATGGCATTTGTGTTTTTTTCCCTCTCTTTTGACCGATGCCTAAATCTTAGGGTTCAGTAACCTGTTCTATCATTCTGATATAAATTTTGTTTCTTTTTAGATTTTTTCAATGAGATTGAATCTTAGTATGTTAATTATGATGGGAATTGTTACAACCTAAGAGTACACTCTGCTGAATTGTGTTATTGTTTTTGAATTTGCAGATTTTGAGGTGATTCTTGACTTGGATTGAAACCGTTATCAATTATCAAGCAATGGTTTGTTTTTCTTCTTTGGAATGCTGAATTGCCAGTAGGTTTTTGATACAATGGCTGCTGCTGTTAGGTTTTCCCATTTAAAACGCCTCCAGAGTTCAATTAAGGGTTCTCTGAATGTTGAACTGTGTCAAAATAGTGTGGATATGAACCTTGCAAGGATTTCAAGGTTGCCTAGTGATTCACTTAGCAATGTTTATTACAAAAAGGAGGAGTTACAGTCCCCTCGAATGTTTGCTAAGAATAGGTTTAGTAGTATTGCTTCTGAATATCATGCTAGTAGCTCCATAGTTATTGCTAAACATAATGCATTAGTTTATCCTAGATTGTCCTCTAGCTTTTGTTTCCGGGGTGCTCTTCCTTTTGTTTCGAAGAGCCCTGTGTTGAATTGCCGGACATATTCATCATCTTTCGGTGGCAAAGGAACCAGGGATGATAATGGCACAGAAGTTGCTGCTGGTTCTGGTGCTGGTGATGTGAATTCGGGTGATGATTCTGTTGTTGCTGGTGATTTAGCTGAGAAGATGAAAGATGCATGGAAGAGTGTGGTAGAGACAGCTAAACATGCTGGAGAAAAGGTTCAAGAAACCTCGGATGAGCTGACTCCGTATGCTCAACAGTTGCTTGATTCACATCCGTATCTTAACAAGGTGGTTATTCCAGTTGGTAGTACTTTAACTGCTACTCTAGTAGCTTGGTTTTTGATGCCTTGGATTTTGAGGAAATTTCACAAATATGCAATGAAAGGTCCAATTTCTCTTATACCTGGAAGCACATCATGGGAATCGGTTTCTTATGAGAAAAGCTTTTGGGGTGCTATGGAAGACCCGGTGCGATACTTAGTTACCTTCATCACATTATCACAGATGTTAGTGACTTATAAATTTAGAAACATCTTTAGTCCCTTTTTTTTTTTCGCGAGTCTTTATATTAAATTTTAAATTTTCAGTTCATGACAATTGGCTTTGATTTCCAGTGGTGCAATGGTAGCTCCAACAACTATAACTTCGCAATATCTTGTGCCAGCTTGGAGGGGTGCAGCGATTATTTCATTTGTATGGTTTTTGCATAGATGGAAGACAAACGTTTTTCAGCGTACCCTGTCCAATCAAGGTTTACTTGGACTTGACAGGGAGAAATTGCTTACTCTAGATAGAATCTCATCTGTTGGTCTGTTTATGATTGGTGTAATGGCTTTGGCTGAGGCTTGCGGTGTGGCTGTGCAATCTATCTTAACTGTTGGTGGCATCGGAGGTACATATTCTAGATATATTTTACCGATTATATCTGTATATCCTACCAATGAATAGGATATGTTGATGATGCTTTGCGATTGCCGAATGAGTTGAACTGAGAGAAACATTGCATAACATGGTTTCCTGAAAAAGAGAAATGTATAACGTTCTCTCTATAGGAGTTTGTTTTTCCTGTTTGATAATGTGTTCTTTTCTTTTGTTCACTGAACTGCATGTCTTTTTTATAACATTGTTTCATGTCCTGATCGAATAACGAATGGATGATTTGATGCTGGTCCTTTTTTACCTTTATACAGGAGTTGCCACTGCTTTTGCTGCAAGAGACATTCTTGGCAATGTTTTCAGTGGTTTATCTATCCAGTTTTCCAGGCCCTTTTCAATAGGGGATACAATAAAAGTATGTTGATAGTTGATTGAATAGGTGCAAATTAATGATTATTTCTTTCTATTTTATTTTGTAGAAGTTATTTTTTTTGTGACCTGTGGTCTCATATTATGTAAGAACCTGTGTCTGTGTGCATCCTCTTTTCCTAAAACGTGGCTGGGAAATCGCACAAATTGCAGGCTGGCTCAGTTGAAGGTCAAGTGGTGGAAATGGGCCTTACTACAACATCATTACTGAGTACTGAGAAGTTTCCAGTCATAGTGCCTAACTCTTTTTTCTCTAGCCAGGTATCTTCGCTTTCGCCCTTTTTTCCGGGGTTTCTGTACATTCCGAGCAATAGTATGTGCATGACACTCAATTTATTTGTAACTAGATTTAAACCCGCGACGCGAAAAAATACTTAAAATTTTAATATGTAACAAAATTTATAAATGTATTTTAAATTATCACTACCAAAATATATATATTATTTTAATATTGTAATTATTAGTAATTATGTAATTCAAATTGAAACCATATAGTAAAAAAAAAAACAGCAAACGTATCTCGAAATCCTTAAAAAATCTTGGTATATTTCCAAATGGAAGAGCATGGCTTTATGTGGAGGAAGGGATTTGTTAAAAAATCTATAAATATGTAAACTCATAAACAGAACTTTTAGAACAGTTGAAAATCTCACCAAATATTATGAAGAAATCAATTTTTTTTAACTAAAACAATAATTAATTTCGTATATGTTTACAAATAAAAAAAGAAAAGTAAGAAACATTTGGCGAACTTTACTATCCTGCAAAATCATTTTAAAATATTTCACTTTCCTATAATCTTATGACATAAACATTAAAGTTGCAGCCCAGTTTTCTTGGTGGATCTTGGAAATGAGATATTCTTTCTCAGTCATTCGATGGGTGAAAGAGCTTGCATCAAAATTATGTTTTTTATCTCTCTTCTTATGAGACATATGAGTGAAGGTGTAAGGCCTTCTCTCTTTTTTTCTTTTTGTGGCTTTTATATAAAAAATGAAAAAAAATAATAAATATAATGACGCAGTTATAACAAACTTAAAAAAAAAAAAAAGAAAACTATGGTAATCAACAGAATTTTCCAAATAATTGTGCAAAAAATGAGTAAGAGTGAATGAGAAAAATGATATGAGATTGTGTGAGACTTCTCTAAATAGTTGCGCAAAAAATAATAACAACGGAGGAGAAGAAAAAGAAAGATATATGTGATTATGTAAGAAGAGATATAAGAAATGTGTGAAGCAAATTATGATTTATATTTTGAATATAAGGAGTGAACATGATGAGAGAATAAATTATATTTTAACTCAATTTATATATATTAAAAATAATTAACATCAACATTAAAATTATAGAGTAACCTATACAAAAGTAAATAGCAATAGGATATGAAAAGTTAAATTTAATACCAATTTATAATGTAGAATCCTATAATTGTATAAGATGAAAAAATTATGAGGAGATAGAGTTACAATAAGAATCTCAAGTACAATGTTGTGTCACCTAGGAAAAAAGTCTTCTGTGGCAAAATGGAGTGAAATCAAGTATGTGAGGATGATTATGGAGCTACCTTAGTCTCTCCTTTTATAGATTATAAATAGATTCTCATGTCTTCCGTGGTGTTAGGAAGATGCCAGGTTGCAGCTTTCTTTTCTCTTTATGAAAAATTTTCAAATTGTAATTTATTTATGCATAATAAATTCATTGCACCCATATTATAAATTATTTTTTCATTTTTGGTGCTGTTTTTGGTGTTTTTTTCATATTTGAAGTTCATGCCCCTTATTCTGTTATTCACACAAGAAAATTCGCTGCTTCAGTGATCATACTTATAACCTTCTTTTCCATGCATTCTTTGCAGGTTATAGTGAACAAATCTCGTGCTGAATGTCGCGCCATTGTTAGCAAAATCCCTCTGCAAGTTGAGGACTTAAGTAAGATTCCCCAGTTATCTGAGGATATTAAGAGCATGCTAAGATCACATGCAAAGGTGTTCTTGGGAAAAGAGGTTCCTTACTGTTTCTTGTCACGAGTGGAAAGTTCATACGCAGAATTGACTATTGGATACAACCTCAAACACATGGTACTGCACCCACCTAAATCCCAGAATTGTATCATTATTTTCTCGGTGAATGGATTTTGTTCATAAAATGCTTTCGGAAGTGTTCTTCTCGAACGCCTTCTGCCTCTAATTCAACTTTGGTGCATATTATATTTTGATGCGATCTTTTTGTCTCTGATTTATATCTAATTTTTCTGTTTTCTAACAGCGAAAAGATGAGTTATTCGCAGCAGAACAAGATGTTCTCCTGAATGCAGTTCAGGTCATTAAGAATCATGGGGTAGCACTTGGCAGCACCTTACCAGGTTAATTGTTTTTGAAGACGTGTAAGATACTAACATACTCTACTTGTGTCTTTGGATAGAATTTTTTACCCCTTTCCTCTTGGATTCAAATTATATACTCCCCGAAACAGATTCTGAAAAACGTGTTATTTCACACAAAAATCACTTTCCAAGCGAGAACAAATATATATTTTTTGTAATTAATACTTGTAGTTTGCATCTTTTGGCTTCAGATTTTAGTTTTGCATGTCAGTTCTACAACAATTTAGCACAATTCATGCGAAAAACTTACACTTTCAGTTGATGAACTAACTAACTAAGATCATTGTCTTATGTGTATCATAAATTAAAGAATGAATGTCCAACATTACTGATCACTTATTCACATTATATTACTAAATTTGAGGGCTTAGGCCCGTTTTAACAACAACAACAAAGCTTTGTCCCACTAGGTGAGGTCGACTACATGGATTAAACGACACCATTAAGTTCTATCATGTGTCATGTCTATAGAGGGACCGTTTACATGTAGATCTCGTATGACCACCTCATTGATAGTCTTCTCAGGTCTTTCTCTGCCTTTCACTCCTTATCTCATCTTTCATCTCATCCACCTTCCTGAAAAAAGAAAAACGAATTTTGAATTATTTGTATTTCAATACATATTATATCATAAAATAATATGCATTCTTAAATATTCATTCCAAATCTGAATTACTTCTCAAATCAATTCTCAAATCAAGACAACCACATTCTCTCATACATAATAAGTAGCCTAGTAGGACGGTTTACTTACTTTATTATTGCAGTTGTCTACAGGATTACTGAAATCATATTCATTACCATATTTTTTAAAATTTTTTTTGGACGTATAACTCACACACACCTAAACTCACGCACCCTACTAAAGGGTTCACTCACTTCCACCCGTGAGGTTTGAACCCGGAATGTGGCATATTAGGAGGTGAATGATAGCCCACTATGACACAACCTCAGCCACTATTTATTACCATATTTGAATTCCCATTTGAAAAGCTCAATGTTTGGGTCAAGGATATTCTCTTGTAGCTCTTTGTCCAGAAACAATATAACTAGATCTGCTTCCAGATTCCTGTTTTAAGAAACTTGACAAATTCCGCCATGTAATCCTGGTGCAGCTTCAAGTCTCCTACAAGTTTAGCAGCATCTCTTGTTTTGTTTCTGAGCTTCTCTCCTTCCTCCATAACCATTGCTTCTCTAAGGGATTTGGCTATGTCATCTCGGCTGAACGACCCATCTTCATCGTTTCTTTTCACTTCAATCGCCAGCTCCTTTTCGACCAAAAACCTCGCGTTTAGAGGTTGATCGATAATGAAGGGCAACACAACAAGAGTGTTTCCGAATGGCAGATTTTCAATCACAGATCCCCAACCAGAATGAAACAAAGTTCCCCCAATAGCTGGATGTGCCAGAATTTCCTGTTGTGGTGCCCATCCCAAACATACTTTTCCCCTCTTCGACGTTCTTTTGCCGAAACCAAGAGGTAGACATTCATGATCATGAACTGCCCAACTTGATTTTCTCAGGCTCCATAGAAAGGGCAATTCTGAAAGCTCTAATCCATAAGCTATCTCAAAAACTTGATCCTTACTTAGTTTACACTCACTCCCAAACCCCACAAACACCACAGACTTTGGTGCTTGCTCATCAAGCCACTCGAATGTCTTACTCCAAGACTCATCAACCATTCTTCTCTCTGGCTTCTCTGGAAGAAGCAGACCAACTGGAATAACTGGCTTCCCAATCAATTCTTGATACAAATTCAGATACTCACCCTCAATCTCATAACAACTCCGAAATAACACAGCTTGTGAAGCACCAAGCACCTTATGAAACCTTTCTATGTCGCCTAACCCGGAAACCTTTTCCTGGTAGGCACCATGAAAAGTAGCAATGGCTTCATGCATCCGGTAAGCCACTGAAGATGGAAAAGTTACCCATTCCGGCGGTACCGTTAGATCTCGTGGAGATGAGAGATCATGCTTTGCACCAGGTGGTCCAAAAAACACTTGAACCGAAGCGGTCATAACCGAAAAAAACAGTAGTTTCACCTGAAACTCCTGGGCTATGTCTGCAATCCAATGTGGAAAAAAGTCAGAAATGATCCAATCTGGTAACCAATTGGCCACTAATTGCTTCACTGGATGTTGAAGCTGATCAATTGCCAATTTCAAGTATGGAATTTTATCAGATGGAATGTCCGCATTGTTCTCCGCCCCTTCCGGCAAGAGGCTGCCTTCTAAGGATGGCAATGGAAGTTCAACAAAATGCAAGGTATGAGCCAAAGTTGAAGGTGGTTTTGGAAGCCTTTGAATGTTCTTGGGTGTTGATATGAATGAGACATGAACACCACATTTGGCTAAGGATATGGAAAGTTGGTAAAATGGCATTAAATGACCAAAGGCAGAATATGGAATCATCACTACATGAGTTCTTTTCTCTGCCATTTTCTTTTGTTCTTTGGTTGAGGATCTTCTGAGTTGGATGTGGCCATTGGCAAAACAAAAACTGCCATTTATCTAGAGAAAGGAGAAAATCTCAACCACTTATCTTACCTAACAGCATTGATATTTCCTTTATTTAACAGTGAGCACTGTCATGATATTGAATATGCATGTGATCATCATAACATCATTGTCTGGTCATCTTATGAGAAAAATAATTGTCACGTGATCTGGTCATTTCCACCCATAATATGTCAGATGCTATTTGAGGGTGTTTCATCCTTTAAAGTTATTTTATTTTATTTTTTTTTGGACCGGTAAAGTTATTTTATTTAATTTAACATTTATAATTTGTAACATTACTAATTATATATTTATAACGTCTAATATTATGCATTTAATTTAAGGAAAAATATAGGTAACCAATATTTTTATAACCAACAAACCAGTCAATAAAAAATAGAACATCTATAACCATTGTTTATAGAACATCACAATAAAAGAAATAGAACATTCGAAACCTAAAGCAACTAACAATCAATAAAAAAAATAGAACATTCGAAACCTATAAACAGAGCATCCAAAATATAAGGAAATAGAACATCCAATATAAATTGTTGGCTGATATTGGCTGATTTTTTATTTGTTACTTAGCATTGTTGTTAATTTAGTAGTAGTTAATCAATAAAAAATTATGGATTAAAAAGTGGTGGCTATCAAACTTTTTATACTATTTTGCATTGTATTTAGGCTCGATAATGTCGTGGCTCTCAAATAGCTGATGAGTTTTCGGACTCTCAAAAATTACTCAGAAGGTTATAGACTCATAACATAGTCGTTTGATAAAATAGTTTAAAATTGATTCTCAATAAGAATGGATCACACATATAGTATTTGGTAAATTATTTAATAGTTATTCTCAAAATATAAAATTACAACAATTGATCTTTTGCAATATGACTAGTATTAATGTAAATTTGAATTAATTAATTGGAGATAAAATTGGGTTTTTATTAAAATATAAGATTAATTTCTCATTTTACATTTTAAAGAGTCAGAGCTAGCTCTGAAAAGGCTCCCAAAAGCATCGCTAGCTTTTTGAGTTATCAAATACAAAATAATGACTCCTATTTTTTTTAGAAAACGATCACTTAATCGAAAAATTTTACCAAACTCGACCATAACGTGATGATTCAAATATAAACTAGTGAACATTTTATATTCATAATTAGGAATCTATATATTTTATCTATTTTCTGTCTATCTATACATTTATCCATATATCTATATCTATTTCTTTTTCTATCTATATCTATCTATCTATCTATCTATCTATCTATATATAAGAAGATATCAAATGAGTTTTATATTCATCTTTAAATATTTGATTCTACATTATTTTGTCATATCATACTTTTATTTAATGCGTCACAATAGTTAGATTCTTCTTATTATTCTTTTTCTTTTTTCTTCTTACTTTTTTTTATTAGTATTCTTCTAATTTTACCTCCTTACTTTTATTATATTTATTTCTAAATATTATATCTGCATGCACTACAATTACGCCGCCGTGTACGAATGGCTCCTATCGACAGTCATTTCGACACGGACTGTACAGACGGTTCAGCGATCGGTAATATTCAACAATATAGACGAGCAATAAAGGTGTTGTGTACTAACGATTTAGCCATCGAACAGCCTTCGAT
This sequence comes from Stylosanthes scabra, assembly GCA_036250425.1. Classification (NCBI taxonomy): domain Eukaryota; kingdom Viridiplantae; phylum Streptophyta; class Magnoliopsida; order Fabales; family Fabaceae; genus Stylosanthes; species Stylosanthes scabra. The sequence goes on from JASCZI010271865.1 coordinate 290,140, forward strand.
AATATCGGGAGGAGTTCGTGCCATGTGGTGCCACAATGACTCAAGAGCCGTCGGTAAAATAGAAAGGTAATGGTCAACTGTTACCAACAGCTTGACCGTCCATAATAATGTTGTTAAAAATTTTAAATTTGGCATCTTAACTAATTTTACAGATGATAAAATTATTTAATGAAACACGGCACCGACCTTTCAAGTACCGCACCGCCTCTTTCTCTCCCTCACTTTTGCATAACCTTTTTGTCTCTCCTCTTACACTCTCTCTTTCTGCCGTGCCACCACCATCTTCTCTCCTCATTTTCTCCATTCTTAGAGATTCGTTCGCAATTCCGTCGCCGCCATTGTGCTCGTGGTAAAACATAGAACAAGAACTGCCATAGATATAGATGAACGAGAGAAATCTCTACGGTGACTTTTAACAACTTTACCTTAGGTAGTGTTTGTTTTTAGAGACTGAAACTGAGACTGAGAGACTGAAACTCACTATTGTGTTTAGTTGACAGAGACTGAAACTAAAATTTCAATCTTAATCTCTAGAATTCTAGTATTTTTAGTACCTTCGAATAATAGGAATTGTGGGATTGAGGACTCAGACTGAAACTTTAAAAACTTTTTTTTACTTTAATATTCTCATTTAACATTAAAGTTTTCATTACTAACATTTATTATTCATTCATCAACTTAATTTAATCTCTATTTCTCAGTTTCTGTCTTCTAGTAAATTTTAAACCAAATATAATAACAAACTTAATTCAATTTCAGTCTCTCAGTTTTCTAGTCTCATAGTCTCAGATAGTCTACCTATCACACTAAAAGCAGAAGGTACTCAAACAGCAGAAGGTACGATGATAGATATCAATGCATATCATTATTGTTCACCAAGAAAAAAATGCGTACGTATCATCATTATCGATAACAATGCAATAATGGTGATGTGAAATTTTGCCAGAAATTTTTGTTGAGTTGGAACCAACTTGATAAGGAAAATCGTTAGACACCTATTATTTATCTATGTAAATTTTGTGAAAGAAAACAAAATACTTAGTAGCAACAATTACTATACATGACAAAAGTCCCTAATGAAAAATATATTTCTCACTTAATGACCAATTTTAATTAGTTTAGTGGTTAGCTCACTAATCCACTTAAACAAATATTAAAAATTTGAATTTCACCTTATGAATATAACAATTCAGTGACTAGCAACAAATTATTAAGTGAAATTTAGATCTATGGAGAATTAATCATTGACCTCTCAGATATAAGAATACCTTAAAAAATAAAAATATATATATATATACATATATTTCTCACCAATAATCATAAAAAGAAAAAATCAATGACAGTGAATTTATTATATATGCAATCAATAATAAATGCAATTGTTTGAGTATGTAGTCAGATACTCTGATTAGAACTTGTAAAGATCACGATGCTTGATAAATGATAATTGATGTAACATCTCAAATGCATATAGCGCACATATATATATAATTAGTACATTGCTTTTTTTTTAAGTTGAGATAATACTATAAGTTTATTTTTTTATTTAGGTTGAATAGTTATTTTTAAGTCAAGTTAACTATGGATTAACTAAAATAATATCAATAGTTAATAATGGCATATGTAACATCTAAATGCAACCCAACATGCATGCATACATATATATAGACTACAGAAAAGACAAACATCACCTCTTCAATTCTATACTTCTTCATTTTTTTTGCAATATACTAAAAAAAAGCAATATACTAATTATATATATCTGTGCTATATGCATTTGGGATGTTACAATTGCCTTCACGTGTGGAATGAATTTTTCCATTTTTGTTTTCTCTTGCTAAACAGTGCAATTTTTTACTATCCAATATTTTCTCTTATGTGTTTTTTATCAATCCCATTTAAATTATATATAATGAAAGATTACACTTTATAACAAAATTTGTTCCCTTTTCAATATCTACAACACTATGTTACTATCCACTTGAAAACATTTAAAATACAAATCTAAGTCCAATCATACGGAAATTCAGTGTTTATTTGATGCAATATATCTCTAATACACGAAAGTAAGGCTACATGGGTTTATCTATCTTGTGTCTTGATCCGCTTGGAAGAGAGAAGGGATTAGAAGATAGAAACTTCAGGTCTTAAATGGAGAGATTAATGCTAAATTATATATATTGTTGTGTTTGGTTAAAAATTAAGTTGGTGGAGTCCAGACAAATATTGTTATTGAAAATTTTAATAGTGAAAGAGAGTACGTATTTGAGTAAAAAAAAGTAATTAAAATTTCAGTCTCAGTTCCTAGAAATTTCAATCCTCACTCTTTGGAGGTACTGAAAATACTCAAATTTTAAAAATTGAGACTGATCAATCTTTATCAATCAAGCACCATACTAAGTCTCAGTTTCTCAATCTTTGATCCACTCCCTGCTACCGATGAACGCACCCTAAAGTACGGGTGTTCATGGGTAATGTTAGTAAAATCACCAAACCATATATTGGTTAACCAAAAATCTATTATAATATATAAAAGGAGAGACCAAGATAGCTCCATATTCATTCCCACACATTCAAATTCACCATATTTTGCCACATCATACTTTCATCCTAGGTGGCATTACTTAAGTTTCTTCTTATATTTAGAACTACTCTTCCTTTTTTTTCCCCAACTTTACTTGCTTAGGATTCTTTTTATTTTAACTTCCTACTTTTATATTTTTGACACTTTTTGTTTTAAATTCTATTTGTTTTACATTCTCACACTTATTCACATTTATTTTTTCTAGGTTACTATATCTTTTCATTGTACTAGGGTATTGCACGTGCGTTGCACGGGATAGCATTATCAATATATGACTTCATGATTTATTAACAAATAAACTTGATTATTTTCAACTGTAGAATCTTTTTTATATATTTAGTGATGTAATTAGAATTTAAAATAGTTCATATTAAAATCGATAATTCAAATTAAAACTGATGCCCTGAATTTGCAAGAGATAAAAGATTCTTTTTAAAATATGATACAATTTGTTAAATTATTCAAAAGATTTTTCGTTTTCTATATTTTCTATATATTTTAAGTTTTCTTTTGGTGAATTAAAAAATTTACATCATTACTATTTTAAAGACAGTAAACTCTAACAAATAGGAGGTTTTTTTTAAAGAAATTTGTTTATCTTCAATTAATCCCATTTCTTTTCATAGATATTAGGATATTTGTTAAATCTTGATTGTTTAAAGAAGTATAATTATAAAATGTGTTAAATTATTAATCCGTATATATATTTATTCATTATTTTGCATATATAAATTTAAGAAATTTTTAATTTTCAATTTTAAATTTATCCCTATGAACCGGCCTTTTTTATTGCTTGAATGACCATAAATTTAAGGAATTTTCACTTTTAAGTTTATCTTTATGCACCTAGCCTTTTTATTGCTTGAATACACTAAGTTTATGGGAATTTCAAATTTAAATTTCATAAAATTCCAATTTCAAATTCAAATTTAAGGAATAACATTAATATGTTTTTGTTGCACTTTTTAATGATTTGAATGATCATTCATTGCTATAAATTTTGCGCGAGGGAACAACACCTAGAGTAAAACCCGCGCTTTGCGCGAGGCACAATTTTATTTAATTTAAACTAATTTATTGATTTTAAAATCATTAGTGTATCAATTATTTAAAATATTTTTAAAAAATAGATTTTGTCTATTATATTTATATTAAAAAATTGTTATTATTTTACTTTACAATTAAAAAAAATTATTTGTATTTATAATTACCATAAGTTATATGATTTTTACAAATTTCATAATAATAAATAATAAAAAACAATTATAAAAAACAACTTTTACATTACATTGTTAGGGATTGCACCTCTTAAACCTTAGCCCTTCAAAAGAATTCATTTTGCATAGTGAATATGCTAATGGCAACAGAGTTGAATTAAGAAAATCTAAAAAAACTAAAATAATAGTCATGTGACTCAAATAAATGATTTGAATAAATTTGAGAATTGTATTTGGCAAGTAAGGAGATATATAAAAAAATGAAAATATATTGAAACTAACATATAGGGAAAGGAATAGATTAAAAGTTGAACCTAAATATTGAACAACAAAAAAAATATAAACAAATAACTTGTACTATCAACAAAAATAAAAATATATTGGCAAAATTCTATTTAAGTTAAGCTAATTTATTGATTTTAAAATTATTAGTATATCGATTATTTTCTAAACAGAAGCAAATTTAAACTAAATGAATGCATAAAAATTAGTAACTTTTCTTTAAACAATAGAATATGATATTAAATTAATCACACAACAAAAACTAATTAACTAATGTTGAAGTAAATAACAAATAATGAATTAATAATAGCATCAAGTTAACTTACTAACTTTTATTATTTAAATAAATTTCGTAAAACATAGGCGGTCGATTATATTAACATAATTTCTTATAAGATATTTGATGAGAGCCAAAATTCATGGCTTAAGGGCTGATAACATCAAAAAAATGTGCCTTATAGTTTTGGGAATCTCAATCAACTTCTATACAATTAAAGTATTTTTGACTAATGTAATTCATCAAGATTCTTTATCATTACAATGCCAATAAGAAATTATAATATAAGAGGTCTTTCTAAGCTCCAAGATAAAATTGAGTCTTTGATTATCATTTTCGTATACAACTAAATTAATAAAAAACAGTTAAACACAAACAAATCATAAAAGTTGAAAAGAGGTAATGCACAAATGTAATCAAATATGATTCTAGATTTACTATATAAAATGTTAAAATTGCATTTATAAATAAAATACTCATTTCAATAATTGATGTATGGTAAGTAAGTTAAGCAATATTTTGATAAAAATATTTAAGATTATATTTGAATTTTTCAATTGAACTTTGACTTCAAAATTTAGACTTCAGTAATCTGTACAGCATTGTAACTCAAAAATTTTGATCTACAGTTTTTACAACTAAATCAATCATAAATATAATATAATCAACTCTTTTACGTCTATATATTTTCTATATGGAGCCAAACACATTTAAAAATCTCTATACTTTCTCAATAGATACAATTGTTGATAGACTTATCAATGCTTGTTCCTTGACACGCATGCAGATTTTCAGGTGCAGATATCAAATTTTCAATAAAATTTGATCTTGAATTTATGTCATCACTACTTGCCTGGTAAAAGAAGAACCACATACATAATAACATTAAAATTTCTAAAAACTTTTTAACATAAATAATAAAAGAAAAAAACAGAAACATTAAAAGAATAAGAACTTATCAGAGTGGCGGAGAAGCAGTAGTGGGAAAATAACAAAATGCAAATTTCGAACCAAGAAGAGGAATAGAGGATCAATATTAGAAGTTGCTGGAACTCACCGTGGAAATCATTGACACTACTGGAAGTCATGTGAAGATCAGATCAGAGAGGGGTTGAGACAAAGAGGACCAGAGAAGCGGCAACCAAAACTCAAGAGGCCATACAAAGAGGTATCTGGAGATAGAACATGTACCGGCCGGGACATGAGACGCAAGATGATATTGAGATACCTGAAGATAAGGAAGAGGAGGGATGTGAATGAGAATATTTTTTAATCCTGACTATAAGTATTATTTATAACCAATTTTTTGAATTTTAAAAGAATAAAAAATTAAATGACCATAATTTCATATTCAAATTTCAACAAATCAATTCTCTTAATTACTTGATTTATTGCTTTTGAGTTACTATTTTAAATTTCAATATTTCTATTCTAATTTTCCATTTTTAATTAACAGTTGTGACATCATTCAGCCAATTAACATAAGACACTTGGCGTAATTTCGAGCACTGCCACATGTCAACGAATAAGGCCGCCAAATGACGAGTGATGAGACTACAACCCTATACCTTTTATATTTTAATAGATAATAGATGTTACTGTTATCTTTAATATGTGATTGTTTAGTTTCTATAACTTACGATTCATTTTATTTTTTTCCTCAACATTTATGTTTTTAGGTTACTATATACTTATAATGTTATTTTTCTAATATATATAAATTGAATAATAAAATATAATTCATCATGTACTTTCATATTCACTCATTATGTTTACTATATAAATAAACATTCTCTTCACACATTTTCTTTATTTCCTATCACTTACTCTCGTCCATCTTGCTCTCTTTATCCAATTTGTACTATTATTATTAATTTGTAAAGAGATTGAAATCTTTTCACATTTCGTCTTATCTTCTCACAATGAATTTCATGTCTCATTCTATTTTCCTTTGTTTACACACGTATTTGAATGCTTCACACATTTTCTTTATCTTATTTCACCTAATCTTATGCCTCTTATTCTATACATGTAGTGTTATTGAAAATATATATTCATTTTTTTACACTTTATTCAATCTTAGCATTTCAAGTTTCTATTAGAATATCATGTTAACAAATTCAACAAATGGCACAATTCCTGAAGCTATTTAAACTCAAAAGCCTTCTTCTTTCAAAAGCCTCCTACTTAATAGATTCAATTCTCATAATTGTCTCGATTTTTATTTAATTATTACTTAAAACTATAATTTTCCAATAAAAAGTCACATGAAACGCAACTAGCAATTTGCTCACACACTAGCCATGAAAAAATATACAACAACATAAATATTTATGTATATAAAAGCATCTATTTATCTATTTATTGTAACACCCATTCTTAGAATTAAAAAAATTCATTACATAAACCGATAATTTGATTGTACTTTTGTACGTATACAATCAAATATCACAAATATAGGGCTATCGCCTATACAACGTACTAAGTACAAATAGAAAAAAAATCTACAGATTATTTATGTATAATTCTGTAGAATTGCCACAAACAAATACTAATAGCTTATCTTCCACTGGTCCCTACTGAGATGAATCTGAAACCACACACAAATACATAGATATAGTGAGAATTTAAAATTCTCAGTAGATAATAAAAATCTGATTTAGTGGTTTCAGCCGCTCGTCACAGAAAATATCATGACTATCACAGTTATATAAAAATAATGATATATGCAATGCAGATATCTTAATTCATTTATCTTTTCACTTTTTTTTATCTGCTTGTCTCACTCATCATAGGCATTTTTAGGGAATTCTCAACTTTTTGGTGGATCTCATAACATCATGACAACAAAGCAGAACCACTTTGCTAAGTAGAAATGATAGACACACTAACCCCCCACACTCACCTTAGCTTACGAATTTAAAGTATTAGAGATGTTGGCAATCACAAATATATAATGATAATGACAACAGTAACAATAACAATAGTAATAACAAACTTAATAATAATAGTGATAATAATTATAATCATAATAATATATTTAGATTAATTATTAATAATAATGTGATGATATTATTGTTAGATTAATGATAAAAATAATAAAATAGTCAGTATATTATTGTTAGATTAGTAACAATAATAATAAATTAGTTAGATGGTTAGTAACAATAATAATAAAATAGTCAGATCAGTTAGAAACAATAATAATAAATTAGTCAGATCAATTAGTAGCAATAATAATAAAATAATCAGCTTAGTTAGTGACAATAATAATAAAA
>JASCZI010271865.1:303538-362592 GCA_036250425.1 Stylosanthes scabra
CCACATGTTGAGTTGTATTCTCAGCCATTTTTTTTCTCTTATGAGTTTTGCTGCATATGTGTTTATACATATAAACATGTATATATATGGTAGCAATTATTTCCGTGTAGGACTATCCAACCTTTATTGTTAGGAATTGATTGATAAAAGTTCAAACTTTTTCCACCTTGAAGACTGAAAGTAAAGACTATTAAGAAGGAACAAAACTCACCTACCACTTAAATTGTTTGTTTTTTTCGACAGTTAAAAAATGCTTTAACTCTAAATTAAAACAAAACAAAAAAAAAACAACATCATCCAAATAAAACTCTAAATTTTCACCTTTAAATACACTCTCTGGCAAATGGGTTGCTGCATGCACAAGATGAGATTCGAATCTCTGACACTTACTTAAGCGGATTAGTAAGCTAACTACTAAACCAACCCAAGTTGGTTAACATACTGTCTTATCTGATATAATTAACTAACACCTCTTAACAACTAATTCATCAACAAGTAAGCATCTACCTAGCTTGAAGAAAACAATCTAAAACCTACACCAAAGCAATCTTACCTAATACTTAACTAATATGGTATTAATATACAAGATTATATGCTATCACTTTGCTTCATTATATAGTATAGGTACTGATATTTATACACTTATTTCTTTTTGAGACATTCATTGAATTTCAAAATGAAAAAGATAGAATGAATAATAATATAGAGAGACTATAATTTAATCAATAATCATTTATTAAATGTCTAAAAATTTGTGTACCAATTTTCATATAATACATGGTCCAAAAAATCTGGTCATTGCATTAAAATATCAGATAATTTAATTTAGCCTCAAGAAGATGATAAAATATCAGCAGAGAACAATTAAACTACTGGCAGAAGTTGGTATTTTCAATTTTGTTTGATGTGGTAGTAAGAGGCAGTGAGATACTTGCACCTAATTAGACAAATGTCTTTGGAAACAGCCTTCTTGTTTTATTTTATTTTATTATTTTTGTGATATGGTGCACAGATACTCATTTTAATATCAATTTATCATTATTTTATGTGTGATTTTTTAATGTTTATCTTTAGAATATAATCAAGAAATATTTAATTTATTTTAGCATTAGTTGCTCATGACTCAGTAGTAGAGAATTCCAAATTGAACTATGCATAATACATAGTGAATTTTCTCAAATCTGTTCACATCACATCACAGACAACAATTCTTTAATTTGTGATGCAGATTTTCTCCTTCCAATAATCCATCTTCACTGTATTCTATTCCCTTTCTTATTGTGTTTAATTGACTTATTTAACTTCTATCTGGCTCACACTCATTGCTTGTCATTGTAAGATACATCAAATCAAAGGCATTTCTATAAGCTAGATTGAAAATTCAGTACATTATTGAGTTCACTGTAATTCTCTTTTTGGATATGGTAACATCAAAAGATACCTAACTTTCATAATCAAATCCATTATGATCATAATAATACTACCAAGTTATAAAGAAAATCTTTTACAATACACATAATTCACAGACTTCACATATATTCTATGACTATACTTTTTCTTGAATAATTTGAATCCTACATGTGAGAATCATATTATTTATTCTAGTCATCTGCAGCTTATGATAAAGAAATTGATTGATAGGAAAGAAACCATATTCTTTGAATCTTGACTGCATTAGCTATATACCTTCATCACCTTGGAAGACCTGTTTGATAAAATGTTCAAATCCAGAAGGGAAAAAAATATAGATTACACTTCATGCTTGCTGATTCCTTTTACTACTCTTCCTGTGATCATAAATAATTGGCAAAGATAGAGAATTACCTGCTTAGAAAACTCAGATCAAACAATTTGCTGGCCATTGACTAGAATGGTAGGGATGTGTTCAATTTTGGGCCAAATTTGTTGATGCTTGTTCTTGCAATGTTCTCTCAGCAAACGACAGAAAAGTATTTCGAGTTGTAAGAGAGAGGAAGGAAGCTTTTCCCCTGCCATATTCTTCAGCTTTTCACAGTTTTTTATAACTAATTGTTGAAGAGAAGTGAGACTCAGAAGCTGGCTGCACTCCAATGTCTCCAGATTATCAAACCAAGTTATCTCCAAAGTGTTAAGAGAGGGAAGGTGAGGCAGTGAACCAATTTCTGGGAATGACTTCATTTTGCTCTCACACCTAAAGCCACAAATGGTGAGATGAGTGAGGGATTCCAAGTTTCCTTTCCCCATTGATGATAGATCCCTCCATTGTCTCCCAACACTAAGCTCTTTCAAGTTTGGTGGCAAACCACCCTCTGGTAACCTACAAATGTTTTTTTTAGATCGTTAAGTTACAGTCTCGACCCAAATTGGGGAGAAGTTCGACAGAGGACAAATGAGGGAAAACATAAACCTCCACAACGAGGCAATCATCACAAACAACAAACACCAGTCCAACAAACAACAAACGAAAAAGAGAACATACAAAACACACCTACAAATGTTTGGACAATGTTGTATGTGGAGATGCTGCAAATTTGGAAGAAGAGAGTTCATGTGACATGGCAATGCCTCTAGCTTGCTGCAGTACATGACTCCGAAATATAACAAGTTTGGTGCAGCCAGTCCTCCTTCTGGAAATGAAACAAATTTGTGGCATCCATTGATGGTGAGACGTTGAAGAGCAGTGTGTGGCGGCTTTGACATTGAAACTGATTCTAGATTATAGCAGCCACATATCTTGAGAGTCTTGAGATTGGGAAAGGCGTCCAATGAGAGCGAGGTTAGCGATTCGCAGCTGTCTTCTATTTTTAGCTCTACCAAACCATACTTGTGCTGATGTTGATGGAGGAATTCCAGCTTCATGCAACTAAAGATTGTGAGCTTTTGCAATGACTTGGGTAGCAAGGAACTGTCCTTCAAGGACACAGCAGATGAACACCCTGAGATTTGAATTTCTTGGAGCCAAGCTAGATGGTTGATGTTGATCATTGCTGTAAATGTAGACTCCACCACATCTTCACATCCTGTAATTGATAATCTATCCAAATTCAGTGACATATCTTTGGGCTGTCCTTCTTGAACTTCGCCTATAACTATTTTGCGAACATTTGAAACATTCGATGAGGAAGAAATGATTCTCATTAATACATGATTAACTACATCTCCCTTTAGCATTGGACAATTTGTTATTTGAAGTCTCTTAAGCTGAGGAAAAGCTTCCGAGTCAGGTAAGTACCATTCCTCCCAACATGGCATATCATGAAATTCCAAACTCTCTAGTGAGGGAAAAGGAGCAATTTGCAATGAATGATCATATTCATTCTTGTAAAACTCGTCACCAATGCACGCGAGCTGATCGAAACCTTGAATGCAGAGGGACTTAAGAGATGGAAGTTGTCCAAGTGAAGGCAGCATGCAGCAATTCTTGCAAGACTCTAGAGCTAAACTTGTCATATTGTTGTAGGAACAGTTCCCCAACCAATCTGAAAAAATTGTGCCCTTGTATCTCTTGATGTTCAACTCTTTTAAGCCAATGTGCGGTTGCAAGCTGCGGAGTATATCTCTTTCAGTTTGTGTGTTTGAAACCATATCATCACCTGAACACCATTCCAAGCATAACTCATCTATGTGTGTCTTATCCATTATCCTTGCATTCTTTGCTTCACAGACATCAACAATGTTCTCCAACTTCTTAATCTCAAGCGAGCCATGAAGATTTGAAAGCCCTCCTAACTCGCAGATTCCATTGTCTTCGCGCTTGCCCACGATAAAGAAGCTTAAAATATGCAACTGTTCCAGTTTTCTCATTTTTCCAGGCATTTCTTCCAAAGAAGTTTTCCTCAGATCAAGGTGCTGCAGATTCTCGAGATTATGCATGCCACTAGGCAACATGGTCAGCCTAGTACATTCATGCAGTATTAGTGTTTGTAGATTATGCAAGTTGCACAATGACTCTGGCAATCTGTTAATGTGAGTCCAAGAAAGATTCAAATAGCGTAAATGAATCAATTCACCTATTGAATCAGGTAATACATCAAGTTTACGAAAAGATAAGACTCTCAAGTGTTTAAACTTTGATGCTATGCGTTCCATGCTTAACAAATCATCATTATACAATGATGTCCTCAAAGATTCCAATTTCACAATGGAATTAAAGATGTTTGAGTCTGCATGATCTAAGCTTCCATGTTGCAAATGTGATAAATGGCGAGTGAGAACCTTCTTCCCTTTTTGTTCACCAAGTTCTTCTCTTCTACAATAGAAGTCTCCAGCAAGGAAAATTGCCAAGTCATGTAAGAGATCATGCATCACAAATCTCTTAAAAATATACTTAGCTGGTTTGAAAAATAATCTGGAAGTTAATTCTTCAAAACACTCGCAACCAACTTCTTCTAAACTCTCTCCTCTCTTTGGAAGAAAATATAGTCTTTTGGATACAGTGCACAATAAACAAAACAACGTTTTAAATGCGCAGGAAGGTGAAAGTAACTTATTAACAGTGCAGGAATAATCTTACTGTCATTTGTAGAAAATCCCCAAATATCACTCCTTAAGATTTTTTCCCATTCCTTGGCATCATGCCTTCTGCACAAGCAACCAAGTGTTTCCACTGCTAAAAGCAAACCATCACACTTCTTGGCAATCCTTTTTCCTATTCCTTCTAGTGTTGGGCTCCCATTAGATTCTGGAAAAGAAGCATTGGCTGCAAACACCGACCAACAATAGTCTTCTGATAATGGATTGAGATAGTAAGGCTGATAATTTGTTTGGACAACTGAACCAACATTTCCCTCGCGAGTAGTAAGAAGAATAGTACTTCCGTTAGCCCCGTATCGAAAAGGGGCTAGAAAATCCTTCCATTTGATGGTGATCATTACTCCAGACATCATCCAAAACAACAAAGAACTTCTTTTCGGACAATCCTTTCTTCAAAGCATCTTGAATTGAGTTGAACCTGTCAAGATCCTGAGTATTTGCAGAGATCTCCTTGACAATATTCTTTGTAGTCTCCACAATATTGAAGTTTTCCGAAATGCAAGCCCATGCTTTTAGATCAAATCCCTCCATCAACTTAGGATTATTGAACATCCATTGTGCCAAAGTAGTTTTCCCAACCCTACCCATGCCAACAATGGAGATCACAGACAAGTGATGCTCATTGTTGTCATTCAGCATATTGACTAAGGCCTTCTTGTCATCCTCCCTGCCAAACACATTCCCTCTAACAAGAGAAGTGGATGGAGTTTTCCAAGAGAAGCTAGCAGTAGAAATCTTTTGCAGGCCAAGCTTAGCTTTTCGTTTCTCAAGATCTTCTATCCTTCTAACCACCCTTTCTATCTCATTCACCATGTGCCTCTCTTCAGAATTCAAGAAGCTAGGCAAGAAAGTGAATACCCCCTTTTGAGTTGCAGCTTTGGTGCAGACACGGTCCAGCAAGTCATCAGCAGTGTAAATAGCATCTCGGAGAGAGTCGAGCCACTCCTTCACAGGTTGGTGATCCAGTTGCTTGATCTCTGCATCATCAACAAGAGCTCCAGCATCCATAAGAGAATTCTTGAGCCTCTCAACCAAGTCAGAGCTAAGCTTCTTGCCCACAACAAAGTTGACAGCATCAGCAGAAATGAGCCTGTCAAGGACAGTATTAATGAAGCCAGAGAGAAAAGCTCCACCAACAAGAACTCCAGCCATGATATGATCCTCAACAACAGCAAAGTGATTGGAATTTTCAGAATACAAGATGAGAGTAAAAATGATTTGGTGTTGGTTTGGTCTATCAAGGTTTATAGTGAAATGCTCATATTAATTTCTCAGCAAAATTAAACACATTGACTTTGATCAGTTCATATTCTTATTTTCAATTCTTGTTCCAATGGTGCAATGCTATGCAACTGCTACTTAGTTTATTTCAATTCTTCAGAATATGCCAAGTGTAGTATATCCAAATCATATTAATGTGATTAGTCAGATGAACCAACTTTAGTTTATTAAACCATAGAATCAAGATCATGACATTTGGCTCTTTCATGTTATTCCAAAGGTCAACCCTATAATAATTCTTTGCAAATTCATCCATGTCTCTTAAAATGTACACATTTTCTACATATGTATCTACATAGAACAATGCTTTGCAATTGCAAATTAGCAGTGGACTACCAAGATTTCTTGACTTTTCATTTTTTTAAAAATTTCACTTTCAAAAAGAAAAAAAAATATTTATAACACTATAATTAATGTTATTGTTAGCAGTGCACCATAATTGCATAGAATTTTTAATCATATCCTAACTTTTGAAAGGTGCAATGAGATTGCAAGGTGTGGAAATTTCAAACTTTTGTAGGACCAATGAAAATGTAGTCTTAGTGGAAATTTTTTTATTACAGAAAACATCCTCATGATTCATGAGCTATTTTTAAATGCCGGCTCCTGTTGTCAAGCTTAAACATGAGATTACTAAGAAGTGATCTAACTTTATCAACACTTGACCAAACTGATGTTATTCATGCATGTAACTGAAAACTGATTCTCAAAATTTTTAGCCCTTTTATGAGTTTATCAGTAACAATATTGCCAAATTTATTTCACAAACTATACAGCAAAATGAACAGCAGAAGGTAATTTATTACATAGTTTTCTACTGCTTAAGTTACACATTTAAATACATCCATGGCATTAAGGACTTGTTCCATAACTATCTTAATACACACTCAATTTAAGAAACATTTGGCCTAATCACAAGATCTATTTTGCAGATTCATCAAGTCCTAAGAAACTTGACAAATGCTTCCATGTAATCATGCTGAAGCTTCGAATCCCCTACAACTTTAGCAACTTCTCTAGTCTTGATTCTGACCTTCTCTCCTTCCTCTAATACCATAGCTTCTCTAAGGCATTTGGCTATGTCATCTCTACTAAACGAACCATCTTTGTCGTTTCTTTTCACTTCAATGGCAAGACCCTTATCAACCAAAGCCTTTGCATTAAGAGGTTGATCAATCACGAATGGCAACACTACAAGAGTGTGTCCAAACATCAAAGTCTCAATTATAGATCCCCAACCAGAATGAAAAAGAGACCCTCCAATAGATTTATGTGCCAATATTTCTGTTTGTGGTGCCCATCCAAAACAAACTTTTCCTCTCTTTGCTGTTCTTTCACAAAATCCGGGAGGCAGCGAATCATGATCATGAATTGCCCAGCTTGGTTTTCTCAATGTCCATAAAAATGGAAGTTCAGAAAGCTCCAATCCATAAGCTATCTCAAAAACTTGCTCTTTGCTCAATTTACACTCACTACCAAACCCCACAAAGACTACTGATTTTGTTGCTTGCGCGTCAAGCCACTCGAATATCTTACTCCAAGACTCATCAACAGGTCTTCTCTCCGGCATTTCCGGAGGAAGTAAACCTACAGGAATCACCGGCTTCCCAATAAGTTCTTGGTATAGATTCAAATACTCACCTTCCATCTCATAGCAGCTGCGAAATGCCACAGTATTCGCACCCTCTATTACACTGGCTAGCCTATCAGCATCTGTTATCCCGGTCACATTTTCTGTGTATGCACCTTTATAGAATGCAATGGCCTCATGTCGCTGAAAAGCCACTGAAGACGGAAAGTTCACCCATTCTCTTGGTGATGTTAAGACTTCTGGTGATGTTAGAGCTCTCAACGGACCGGGTGGTCCAAAGAAAACAATTGTGGAAGCAGAGTGAGGAGAGAAGTACATGAGTTTCACATGAAGCTCTTTTGCAATTTCTACAATCCAGTGTGAATGAAAGTCACAAATGATCCAATTCGGTTGCAATTTAGACACAAATTCCTTCACTGGATTTTGCAGGTGATCCCATGCCAACTTGAGGTACTGAATTTTATCAAATGGAATGTCCACAGTGGCCTCACCACCAGAGAGATGTGATGAGTCTAATGATGATGGCAATGGAATTTCAACAAAATGTAGCAAATGGGATAAATCTGAAGGTGGTTTGGGAAGCCTTTGAATGTTCTTTGGTGTTGAAATGAAGGAGACATGAATTCCTGATTTAGCTATGGCTATGGAGAGTTGGTAAAATGGAATCAAGTGGCCAAATGCAGACCATGGAAGCATCACCACATGATGAGTTGTATTCTCAGCCATTTTTTTTTCTTCTTTTTTCTTGTCTAAGAATCCTATGAGTTTTGATGGATATATGAATACATACACAAACAGATATTGGCTAATCAATTTCAAGGTACTGTGTTGCCTCTTTTAGCCAATTTACTGTTTGTTTAAATAGTTCTGTAGGTTGGTATTATTTGAGTTATTTAGATTCTAGCTGTCTCACACCAATTTTGGGGAATACATCAAATCACAAGATATGTATTTTTTATGAATGCAACAAAATTGCATGTGAATATGTGATTGGGGGACTTGTCAAATCAAAGATATCCAAATTTCATAATGACATCTTTATCTTAGTATCTGATATTTCCTTTGAAAAAACAAAGGAAAAGTATTAGGGCTAAAGAAATAAATAGAAGGGTCAGTGTTTGTCATAACAAAAGTCAAAAACCACTCCCACTTAGCTTATTGTTTTTTACACATCCTTATCTTTCTAATTTATTATACTTCTTCTTTTATTATTTATTTATTTATTTTTTTGTGAGAATGCATAGTAATGAAGTTAAGTGAAGACCTCATGAACACAATGTTGGATCATTGTTTTGATTTTAGAGTCAGCAGCACCCAAAAGGAGGAAGTATGGAGCAGTTAGACAGAAAATAAAGTGATTACAAAAAAAAATTTGATAGTAATAAACTCATAATACTGAGTTTTCATGGAAATAGCCCTATCATGATGATTATTTCATGGAAATGTTGGATGCAAATACTACATTCTACTCAAAGACATACATTTCATGAAACTCTACTTTATTTATTCTAGTCTTTTGTATCTTTAACAAGATTATACATATCATTGATTTCACTGCTTTGTTGAGAAAATTCTCTTTTATACAACTTATTAGAGAGTTTGCTTAGGAGAAATGAGTATAGAATCAACCAAGCAGGGTCAGTGTTATCCGTTTTTCTTTTTTTTTTTTTTTTGGTAAACTATGTCCTTATAAAGAAGTATACAGGGAGATTTTTTATGTTCTTATGCAATATGTTAGAATAAAAAAATATATAATGCTTGAGATTCAAGAATGCTAAAATTCAAGTAGATACTACTTCTAACGGGTACTTAATACTATAGCAGCAGCTCTTTACTTAAGATGACATATGCAGCAAAACTTTGCAATTTTAGAAACAGAAAACATTGATTTAGCATATACCTCGTAAGTTGGAATAGATGCTTGAGAGAATAATGATATAACAACACACAAAAACAGTGCAATAATCAAATGACAGAAACCAGAAAAAGAAAAAATAGAAAGAAGAGTACAAGACACCAAATTCTAACGTGGAAAACTCTCTTGATGTGAGAGGTAAATCTTAGATTTGAGATTAGGTAGACCTAACTCAACCCTAAAAATTAGCTCAAGGAGTGAGGGATGCGTCACTCTTATATACTCTCAAGAGACCATGTTCTACGTAGATGTGCGACTTGTAATACACCCACTTCATGGGATTGGATAGGCTCTGATACCATCTTAGAACTTGCTACCAGAATTTTAGCCAAATCCAACTTTGAATGACTCCCCAACAGAAGATTAATAGTGACTGCATAATCAACCCAAAAAGGAAAAAAAATATATTATTCCAATAACAATATGCTAATGAAAATTGAGGTCCATTACATCAAAATTAATCCATACCAAAGTGCATATTATTCAAGTAGTTAGCAGGACTAAATGTCAAAAGAGACAACAAAATTTTAGGCAAGTATTTTGGACAAGTACTAAAAGAATATTTCAACAATTGTATGTATGATCACAGAGCTGTAAAATTAAAATTATCAATTTAGTAAAAGTATGATCCTCTTCATGACATGATTGAACAAAATAAACAATAATTTTCAAAAGCAGAATCCACAAGTCGTAAAACATTCAAAGCCCAGACCTAATATTTTTTCAGCAAGGAGAAAGTTTATCAAGATTGTCTTTGATCACAGATGTTATTAACGAATAACGACATTACAGATGCATTTATAAAGTCTTGTAATTAACCTGAATGCATGAGAAATTACCTAATCAGAAAATCTGTTTGGCATTGACTTGAATGATGGGGATGTGGGAAATTTTGGACCAAATTTCTTGGTTCTTGTTCTTGCAGTGTTGTTCAAGCAAAGGACAATCTTGAATTTGAAGTAGTAAGAGAGAGGAAGGAAGCTTTTCTCCACACATATTCTCCAGCTTCTCACAGTATGAAATCTGTAAACGTTGGAGAGAGCTGAGCCGGAGAAGCTCGTCGCAGTCCAACTCCTCTAGATCATGAACCCCCCAGAGATGCAGAGTTTTAAGGGAGGGAAGCCGAGGCAGCAAATGCAACTCCAGATAAGACCTCACCTCAGAAGAACCAAGAATGGTAAGACTAGTGAGGTTGTCCATGTTTCCCATGGATGATAGAGCCTTCAATTGTTCCTCGCAAACTCCAAGGCGAAGCTCTTTCAATTTTGTTGGCAAACCTCCCTCCAGTAGCCTACAAATTCCCGGGCAACCTTGCACAAAAAGAAACTCTAAATTGGGAAGTAGACTCTCCATTAAACAAGGCAATGCCTCAAACTTTGAACACATGATGACACTAAAATGAATCAAGTTTGGTGCAGCAAGTATTTCTCCAGGAAATGACACAAATTTGGAGCAAGAATGGATGCTGAGACGTCGAAGAGCAACGTGTGGTGGATCTGAGATTGAAACTGATTCCAAGTTTGAGCACACTGATATGTCAAGAACCTTGAGACATGGAAAATCATCAACTGAGAATGAAGTTAGAGAATCACAGCTGTCATGTATTCTCAGCTCTACCAAACCATACTTGATCATCTGCCTTTTCAAGAACTCCAGTTTTCTGCAATGCCTGATTGAAAGCTCTTGCAAATATGTAGGTAAACGGTTACCTGCTAAATCCCACTCTTCCCAACATGGCATGTCATGAAATTCCAGATTCTGCAGCGAACGAAACGGTTCAACTATAGAAGACTGATGACTGTCTTCATTCTTGTAAAACTCCATGCCTATACTCTTTAGCTGACTGAAACCTTCAATATGCAGTGACTGAAGAGATGGAAGCTCTTCAAGTGAAGGCAACATGCAGCAATTGTTGCATGATGCTAAATACACACTTGTCATATTGTAGAAGGAAAAACTTCCAACCCATTTTGGAAATATGGTTCCCTTGTATCCCTTGATTCTCAACTCTTTCAAGCCGTTGTGCGGTTGCAGGCTGTCGAGTATATCTCTTTCGGTTTGTGTGTTCGAAACCAAATCATCACCACCAGATGACCATTCCAAGCATAACTCTTCTATGTGTGTCTTCTCAATTATTTCTTGCACTCCTTGCTTCTTCAACATCAACAATATTCTCCAATTTTTCAATCCAAAATAGTCCTTGAAGATTCGAAAGCCCTCCTAGCTCTTCAAGTCCATTGTTGTCTTTGTTCTTGCCCACAACAAAGTTTCTTAGAATCTGCAGGTGTTTCAATTTGCTGAATTCTCTGGGCATTTCCTTTAGAGATGTTCCTCGAAGATCAAGATGCCGCAACTCCACAAGATTATGCATACCAATAGGCAGCATTGTTAGCTTAGAGCAATAGTACAGCTTCAAAGTTTGCAGATTATGCAAGTTGCAGAAAGATTCAGGCAATGCCTTAATATTCGAAAAAGAGAGATCCAAGTAACGCAAATGGATCAATTCACCTATCGAATCAGGCAGCACATCAAGTTTATGAAATGATAAAACTCTCAAGAACTTGCACTTGGATAATACCTCACATGTTGCAGCTTCAATGTTGAAGGGAGGAGATGAGAATTTGTTATACAATAATGTCCTCAGAGATTCTACCTTAGAAATAGAATTGAAGAGTTTTGAGCTACAATGATATAAACTTCCACACAGATGCCGAGTTTGAATACTTATCTCTTCTTCTTCACCAAGTTCTTCCAATCTGAAGTAGAAGTCTCCAGCAAGGAACACTGCTAAGTCAAGCAAGAGATCATGCATCACAAAATAGTTCACACCATCTTGAAAATGCTGTGTGAAGAACATTCTAGAAGCTAACTCGTCGAAACACTCGCAACCAACTTCTTCCAAAGTCTCTCCTTTCTTTGGGGGTCTTAAAAGATCTTCTGCCATCCACAATAGTATCAACTCATCTTTCTCAAATAGATGACCCTTTGGAAACAGCAAGCAATAAACAAAACAACGCTTTAAATACGCAGGAAGATGATAGTAACTTATTAACAATGCCGGAATAATATTACTATCTAGCATAGGAATTTCCCAAATATCACTCCTTAATATCTTGTTCCATTTCTCAGCATCATACTTTGTCCGCAACAAGCGCCCGAGTGTTTCTGCAGTTAATGGCAAGCCATCACACTTCTCAACAATCTTTCTACCTATTTCATCAAGTGCTGCACTCCCATTCGATTGCGGAAAACATGCATTGTCTGCTAACACTGACCAGCAAGAGTCTTTGGATAACTTCTTCAGAAAGTAAGGTTGACAATTTTGAACAACCGAAGCAACATTCTTCTCGCGAGTAGTCAGAAAAATAGTACTTCCCTTCTTCCCATACCGAAAAGGGGTTATAAAATTACTCCATCTGTCACCATCATAGCTCCAAACATCATCAAGAACAATGAAAAACTTTTTGTTGGAGAGTTTTTCCTTCAATGCAAGTTGAAGTGAATTGAAATCATCAAGACTACTACAAGAACCTCCAAGGATCCCTTTTAACACATTCTTTGTAGTGTCAACGATATCAAAGTTCTGCGAAAGGCAAACCCATGCTTTCATATCAAACCCCTTCATCAGATCCTCATTGTTGTACAACCATTGAGCTAAAGTAGTTTTACCAACCCCGCCAATGCCGACAATAGAGATCCTCATTATCATTGAGCATCTTGATTAAGGCCTTCTTGTCATCCTCCCTGCCATACACATTCCCTCTTACAAGAGAACTCGACGGCGTCCACCATGAAGAGCTATCAGTGGGAATCTTTTCAAGACAAAGGGAATCTTTAAGCTTTCCAAGATCCTCTATCCTTCTAACCACCTCCTCTATCTTATTCATCCTCTCGCTGTCTTCAAAGTTCAAAAATCTGTCCCAGAAAGTATGTACCTGCTTTTGATGAGTTGCAGCTTTGATGAGAAGAGTGTCCAGCAAGTCATCAGCTGTGTAGACAGCATCCCTGAGACTATCAAGCCATCTCCTGACAAATTCATTTCCCAGCTGCTTCTGCTCAGCGTCGGCAACCAGGGCTTCAGCCGCCAAGAGAGCGGTCTTCAGCCTCTCAACTAACTTCCGGTCAAGCTTCTTGCCCACAACAAAGTTGACAGATTCAGCAGAAATGAGCCTGTCAAGGACAACATTAATGAAGCCAGAGAGAAGAGCTCCACCAACAAGAACTGCAGCCGTGATATGATCCTCAACAACAGAAAAGTGATTCAGATTACTAGATGAGAGTAAAAATGGTAGCAGAACTCGGTATTGGTCTATCAAGGTTTATAGTGATTAAAATGGTTTCATTAATTTCTCTGCAAAAACCATTGACTTTGATCACATGATTGCAATCTTAAAGATAACTTAAAAAAAGATTGATAGTGCCTGGCTGTCTCTGCTGCATCTTTTTTTTTTCAAATTAGGTGATTAAATCATTAGTTTATTAAATCATTGAATCAAGATCATGACATTTGGCAAATCTATCATTGAATCTTAGTACGATCATTTTTGGGATATGGTGGACAGATACACATTTTATTATCATTGAATTTTAGTATGATCATTTTTCTTTTTCTTTTCTTTTTTTAATGTTTATCTTTAGAAATTAAAGTAATGAAGAAATATTTAATTTATTTTAGCATTAGTTGCTCATGACTCAGTAGTAAGACAATTCCAGGTTGAACTATGCATTCATAGATTGGATATAGATCGCAAAACAACAAACAAAGATTTTTTAAAAATGGAAGAAAAAGCAATGATTTGATGTAAATTGATATACAAATCATTCACAACTGCTTCAACTATTAAGCTCTTTAATGCTAATAGTAATTTCACTATGAAAATTCAGTACATTATTGAGTTCACTGTAATTGCATAGAATTTTTAATCATATCCCAACTTTTGAAAGGTGCAATGAGATTGCAAGGTGTGGAAATTTCAAACTTTTGTAGGACCAATGAAAATGTAGTCTTAGTGGAAATTTTTTATTACAGAAAACATCATCATGATTCATGAGCTTTTGTTGTTCATGGTAATATTGCCAGCTCCTGTTCTCAAGCTTTAACATGAAATTACTAAGAAGTGATTGAATTTGTTCAACATTGAACCTGTTATTCATACATGTAACTGAAAACTGATTCTCATAATTATTAGTCCTTTTATCAGTAACAATATTGCCAAATTTATTTCACAAACCATACAGCAAAATCAATAGCAGAAGGTAATTTATTACATAGTTTTCTAAATACATGGCATTAAGGATTTGTTCCATAACTAAATACACAATTATCAAATACAACTCCAGCTTATTCATTACTTACTCAATTTAAGAAACATTTGAGCCAATCACAAGATCTATTTTGCAGATTCATCAAGTCCTAAGAAACTTGACAAATGCTTCCATGTAATCATGATGAAGCTTGAAATCTCCTACAACTTTGGAAGCTTCTCTAGTCTTGATTCTGAGTTTATCTCCATCTTCCAATACCATAGCTTCTCTAAGGCATTTGGCTATGTCACCTCTACTAAACGAACCATCTTCGTTGTTTCTTTTCACTTCAATGGCAAGACCCTTATCCACCAAAGCCTTTGCATTAAGAGGTTGATCAACAATTAATGGCAACACTACAAGGGTGTGGCCAAACATCAGAGTCTCAATTATAGATCCCCAACCAGAATGAAAGAGAGACACTCCAATAGATTTATGTGCCAAGATTTCCTTTTGTGGTGCCCATCCAATGCAAACTTTTCCTTTCTTTGATGTTCTTTCACAAAATCCAAGAGGCAAAGCATCTTGATCATGAATTGCCCAGCTTGGTTTTCTCAAAGCCCATAAAAATGGAAATTCAGAAAGCTCCAATCCATAAGCTATCTCAAAAACTTGCTCTTTGCTCAATTTACACTCACTACCAAACCCCACAAAGACTACTGATTTAGTTGCTTGCGCATCAAGCCACTCGAATGTCTTACTCCAAGACTCATCAACAAGCCTTCTCTCGGGCATCTCCGGAGGAAGCAAACCTATAGGAATCACCGGCTTCCCAATAAGTTCTTGGTATAGATTCAAATACTCACCTTCCATCTCATAGCAGCTGCGACATGCTACAGCATTCGCACCATCTATTACACTGGCAATCCTATCAGCATCTGTTATCCCAGTCACATTTTTTACGAATGCACCTTGATAGAATGCAATAGCCTCGTTTCGCTGAAAAGCCACTGAAGACGGAAAAGTCATCCATTCTCTTGGTGATGTTAGGACTTCTGGGGATGTTACAGCTCTCAATGGACCGGGTGGTCCGAAGAACACAATAGTGGAAGCAGAGTAAACAGAGAAGTACATGAGTTTCACATGAAGCTCTTGTGCAATCTCTACAATCCAGTGTGGATGAAAGTCACAAATGATCCAATTTGGTTGCAATTTAGACACAAATTCCTTTACTGGATTTTGCAAGTGATCCCATGCCAACTTGAGGTACTGAATTTTATCAAATGGAATGTCCACAGTGGCCTCACCACCAGCGAGATGTGATGAGTCTAATGATGATGGCAATGGAATTTCAACAAAATGTAGCAAATGGGATAAATCTGAAGGTGGCTTTGGAAGCCTTTGAATGTTCTTTGGTGTTGAAATGAAGGAGACATGAATGCCTGATTTGGCTATGGCTATGGAGAGTTGGTAAAATGGAATCAAGTGGCCAAATGCAGACCATGGAAGCATCACCACATGATGAGTTTTGCTCTCAGCCATTTTTGTTTTTTTCTCTACTTTTTCTTGTGCAAGGATCCTTTGAGTTTTGATGGATTTGTATATATAAACAAAAAGATATATGCTAGCTTTTCTTCTATGTGAATTTTCAAACTTTTCTATTAGGAATTGGTTAATCAAATTCAAGGAACTATATTGCTCCTTTTAGCTAGTAAAAGGTTGTTCTATTATTTGTGTTATTTAGCTTCTAGCTGTCTCACACCAACTTTCATTTGCATGTAATTGGGGGGAACACATCAAATCAAAGATATCTAATTTTCAAAATGATATCCATTATCTTTGTATTTTATATTTCCATGAAAAAAGACAAAAGAAAAGTAGTAGGGCCAAGCAATAAAAGGTGGAAATGGAGATTGTATTTTTGTTGCTTATGCCAAATTTATTGACTCAAAATTGTCATTCAAGACAATTGAATTGATGCTCAATCCTTAATGTGTCTCATTTCAAGTCTCAGTGTCTGTCATCATTAGACTATACCATTTTGTCATTCTTAGCTTATTGTTCTACACTCATTCTCATCTTTTTAATTTACTATACCTTTTCTGAGAATGCATAGAAATGAAGTTATGTGAAAACCTCATGAAAACCATGCTGCATCATTGTTTTGATTTTAGAGTCAGCTGTGAAAACAGTTCCAAAAGAAGGAAGTCAAAGCACAAGTAGAGAAGTTAGATAGAAACTGAAGTAGAGAAGCTATATACATATCATTGACAAGGAAACTTAATGTGGACAGTTCAAATTAAACTTTTGTAGGACCAATGAAAATGTAATCTTTGTGAAGTTCCAACTTTTGTCTCACATAAATCATCATCATGATTCATGAGATTTACTAAGAAGTGGTCGAACTTGAACATTTAACCAATCTGATGCTATGCATTCATGTAACTGAAAACTGATTCTGAAATTTCATCACTATTGAATTTTAATGTGATCTTTATTTAATGTTTAATTCTTTTTACAGGGTAACAAACTTAATTTCATTAGAAAAGCAGCAACAACAAGCTAAGCTAGCACAAGAGTGTTTCACTCAAAGACTCTTCTTCCAAGAAAAGTAGAAAACAAAAGTCAGAACTTTTGATGAAGTAGTGTTTTGAAGCTCACAGTCACCCAAGCTTACGACTTTCTAAACATAAACCAATCAATGAATGTTTACAATGACTTAGTAGGAAAATTAGAGATGACTTTTTGATGTGTAAATGCCACTATGATTCACTGTTTCTCTCAGAAATGAATGCAGCAGCAAAACATTCCATTGCATTCTGTCAATAAGCTTCTATTGATCCAAGTGTTGTCTGTTTCGCTTTCAAGTTGGCCTATCCTTTTCTGCAATCGGTATCATTTCTGTTTTCGGAATCTTTGACCTGCTCCGCTCAATCCTCAATGTATCTCCTGCAGGACTCAGAGGTTACGCAAATACACAAATTAAAAAATTTCAAAACTAAGTGTTTTGTCATCACAAATAAACACACACTATGCAAAACAGCAAAAATAAAATTACGGAGAGGAATAGAGAAATATACCAAGAACAACAAAAACGTTTCACTAATAAGTGTCACTGCAACTTTCTCCGTCATGTCTTTGTTTTCTTTCATGTTCATTCATTCTGGTGTAGAAGCTAGCATGAAGCCAAAATCAGAAAACACAGCTTTTTGCCAAAATTAGAATTGAATGAAGACATATAGCCAATGTATAGGATTACACCTAGATGTATGAACAAGCTACCTGGCAAAGATGGTAAAAGCAGTAAATTTGATTCATCCATTTGCTTAATAGTGATATAAAGCAATTTTTAAATGCTGGATAAATTACTTTTCAGAGTAACAACGGATATTTCTTCCAAGTACAACTACAAACCGAAAGCTTCCCTGATAAATGAAACAAATAATATAAGGAAATATATGTATGTGTGGAGTTAATTGTATGTGGTATGATGAGAAACATGAAGATTAGAGAATTACCTGCTCAAACAATTTGTTGGCCGTCGACTAGAATGGTGGGGATGTGTTCAATTTTGGGCCAAATTTGTTCATGCTTGTTCTTGCACTCTTCTCCCAGCAAACCACAACAGAAAATATCGAGTAGTAAGAGAGAGGAAGGCAGCTTTTCTCCTTCCATATACTGCAAATTCCAACAGTATTGAATGTGTAATTCTTGGAGGGAAGTGAGGCGGATAAGCTCGTTGCACTCCAATGTCTCCAGACTATCAAACCAACTGAGATTTAGAGTGGTAAGGGAGGGAAGTTGAGGCAGCGAATATGGGAATGACTTCACCCTCATAATTGAACCATGAATACTAAGACGAGTGAGGGCTTCTATGTTGACCATCAAGAATCGACCCCAAAATGGTTCGTGGATATCAAGATGTTTCAGGTTAGGGGACAAACCACCCTCTGGAACCCTACACATGTCGTCGCAATTATCTATCCGGAGTGTGTGTAAATTTGGGAGAAGAGTATTCATGTAACTCGGCAATGCCTCCAACTTCTCGCATTCTGTGAGTTCAAGATGAGTCAAGTTGGGTGCAGCCAGTCCTTCTCCTGCAAATGACACTAATTTGTCGCATCTTTTGATTTTGACACTTTGAAGAGCAGCGTGTGGTGGCTCTGACATTGAAACTGATTCCAGATTTGAACACTCTTCTATCGAAAGAGTCTTGAGATTGGGAAAGGCATCCAACGACAGCCAGGTCAGTGAATCGCAGCTTCTTTCTATTTGTAGCTCTACCAAATCATACTTGTGTTGCCCCTGGACTAATTTCAGATATCTGCAACAGCTGATTTTGAGTATTTGCAAAGATTTGGGTAAAAAATTGCCCCTCAAGGATACAGCAGCAGACAAACAGTCTGAGATGTGCATTTCTTGGAGGCAACATAGATGGTTGCGTATGATCATTGCCTTTAATGCTAACTGCATCGCAGATGTAAAACTCCAAACTGATAAAGTATCCCCAGAAAGTCTCATATCTCGATGGTATCCTAGATCATCATGCTTTATTTCCAGTTTGCGAACTTTGGAAACATCTGATGAGGAAGAAACGATTCTCGTTAATACCTCACTAAGCATATCTTTCTTTAACATTAGACAATATTTTATCATAATAATCTTAATCTGAGGAAATGCTTCTGAGTCAGGCAAGTACCACTCCTCCCAACATGGCATACTTCGGAATTCCAATTCCTCAAGTGAGGGAAACAGTGCAATGGATGACGAACGATGATCGCCTTCATTCTTGTAAAACTCCATGCCAACACTGATGAGCTTACGAAAACCTTCAATGCGTAGCTTCTTAAGAGATGGCAGCAGTCCAAGTGATGGAAGCATGAAGCAATTGTTGCATGACTCTAGAGACACACTTGTCATCTTGTTGTATGAAGAATGCCCAACCCAATTTGGAAATATTGTACCCTTGTATTCTGTGATTGTCAACTCTTTCAACCCATTGTGAGGTTGCAAGCTGTCAAGTATATCTCTTTCAATTTGTGTGTTTGAAACCATATCATTACCTGAAGACCACTCCAAGTACAATTCGTTGATTAGATTCTTGTTTATCATCCTTGCATTCTCTGTTTCTTTCACATCAACAATATTCTCCAACTTCTTAAGGTGCAGTGATCCATGAAGATTCAACAGCCCTCCTAATTCCCGGACTCCACTATCTTCATTCTTGCCCACAACAAAGTAATCTAAAGTACGCAACTGTTTCAATTTGCTTATTCCTCCAGGCATTTCTTTCAAATGGGTTTCCCTGAGATCAAGATGCTGTAAATTCACAAGATTATGCATGCCATTGGGCAACATGGTCAACTTAGTACATCCATGCAATATTAATGTTCGAAGATTATACAAGTCGCACAATGATTCTGGCAACCTATTAATCTTAGTCCAAGAGAGATTCAAATAGCGTAGATGTATCAATTCACCTATTGAATCAGGTAATACATCAAGTTTCCGAAAGGATAAAACTCTCAAGTATTTTAACTTCGACGCCATGCTCTCCATGCTTAGCAAATCTTCGAGATACAATGATGTCCTCAAAGATTCCATCTTTACAATGGAATTAAAGACTTCTGAGATTGGATGACCTAAGCTTCCTCTTTCAATATGTGAGAAATGACGAGCGAGAACCTTCTTCTCTTCGTGTTCTTCACAAAGCTCTTCTATTCTACAATAGAAGTTTCCGGCAAGGAATATTGCCAAGTCATGCAAGAGATCATGCATCACAAATGTCCGAAAATAATGCCCACGTGGTTTAAAAAATAACCTTGAAGTTAATTCTTCAAAACACTTGCAACCAACTGCTTCCAAACTCTCTCCTCTCTTCGGTGGCCTAAAAAAAATTTTCGGCCATCCACAACAAAATTAGTTCATCTTTCTCAAATTTATAATCTTTGGGAAAGAGTGAACAATAAACAAAACAACGCTTCAAATATGAAGGGAGTTGATAATAACTTACCAACAATGCTGGAATAATCTTACTATCATTAATAGAAAATCCCCAAATGTCACTCCTTAAGATTTTTTCCCATTCCACGGCATCATGCCTTCTGCACAAGGAACCAAGTGTTTCTGCTGCTAATGGCAAGCCGTCACACTTCCTTGCAATCTCCTTGCCTATTCCTTCCAGCTTTGGGTCCCCATTTGATGCCGGAAAAGATGCATTGGCTGCAAACACAGACCAGCAATAGTCTTCTGATAATGGTTCGAGACGGTGAAGATGATAATTTGTTTGGACGACTGAACCAACATTTTCCAAGCGAGTAGTTAGAAGAATAGTACTTCCCTTAGCCCCGGATTGGAAAGGGGCTAGAAAATCCTTCCATTGATGATGATCTTTACTCCAAACATCATCCAAAACAATAAAGAACTTCTTTCCAGACAATTCTTCCTTCAAAGCATCTTGAATTGAATTGAAGCTTCCAAGATCCTGAGCACTTTTACGAATCTCCTTGACAATATCCTTAGTAGTCTCCACAACATTGAAGTTTTCTGAAATGCAAGCCCATGCTTTCAGATTAAATCCTTCCATCAACTCTGCATTATTGTACATCCATTGCGCCAAAGTAGTTTTACCAACCCCTCCCATGCCAACAATGGAGATCATAGACAAGTGATGCTCATTGTTGTCATTCAGCATCTTGACTAAGGCCTCCTGGTCATCCTCCCTGCCATGCACATTCCCTCGTACAAGAGAAGTGGATGGAGTTTTCCACAAGAAGCTAGAAGTGGAAATCTTTTGCAGGCCAAGATAACCTTTGTGTTTCTCAAGATCTTCAATCCTTCTAACCACCCTCTCTATCTCATTCACCATCTGCCTTTCTTCAGAATTCAAGAAGCTAGGAAAGAAGGTGCGTTTCCCCTTTTGAGTTGCAGCTTTGGTGCAGACGCGGTCCAGCAAGTCATCAGCAGTGTAAACAGCATCTCGGAGAGAGTTGAGCCAATCCTTGACATCATGGTTTTCCAGTTGCTTCAGCTCTGCATCATCAACAAGATATCCAGCATTTGTGAGAGCATTCTTGAGCCTCTCAACCAAGTCGGGGCTAAGCTTCTTGCCCGCAACCAAGTTTACGGCATCAGCAGAAATGAGCCTGTCCAGGACAACATTAATGAAACCAGACAGTAATGCTCCACCAACAAGAACTCCAGCCATGATCTCGATTCTCGAACAATAGCAAAGTGATGTAATTTTCAGAATTGGTAAGAGAACAATGTTTGCAGGGTACTGAACTACTAGGGGATGATAGTTATATAGCAGCATGCATTGCAGTTTCATTAGTTAGAGTAGTTAATTAACCATAGTTAGTTTACTTTTAATTGAAGTTAACCTTAGTTAAGATGGTTAGAAGTCAGTTTGATATAATTGAATTTAGTTACAGTAACTTTGCTTTGATCAACTCAGTCATTTTCCTTGTTCTTCATTGAGTTCAATCAATTGGTTCTCTCTCATCTAACATGGGCCTACTGGATTAAGTATATCCCAAGATGTTCATGATTTCACACACCGGTCTCCGAGATAACTTAAAATAATTCTAAGCCTCATTTTTAAAAATTGAAGTATTGACATTATCTTTTAATAATTCAATACTTATTTTATCAACAAGTTAAAAAGATATTTAAGATGATGAGTTAGACCACCAAATATTTTTAAAAAAAAAAATGTTAGATAATAATAATAAAAAAAGCCAATATCAACTAACAATTTTAAAAACTCAGTTCATTCATAATTTTTTTTTCAAGTTACTCTTTTACCCTTGTTCTTTCTTCTTCCTCCTCTTAGCACCACAGTTTCGTCTACCACCACAAGCCACCTACCTCGTCATCTTTTTAAATTTTTGTTTGAACTGTGAACGATGAAACATTATTAAAATCGCAATATATATATATATATATTTTAGAAAGGAACATTTTCCTGCACACCTTGGTAATAAATTAATGTAAGGTTCATAGACAGACATTGGTTTCTCGCCAAAATTTGTTGGCAAAAAGACAAAGGCAATGGACTCCCAGGGTCTCCGTGGTAAATATTAAACAAATTATGTTGGAGGTGTGTCTTCTTGGCTCTTAATTATAACTCCATACTTTCAATTTATAATTGATATTGTTATTGTTATTTTGGAAGGTGCAATGTAATTGCATAAAATCTTTAATCCTATCTTAACAAACTTTTGAAAGATGCAATGTGAAAGCAGGGCTTGGAAAGTTCCTACCAAAATTTGAAGGACCAATAGAATATTAGTCTTTGTGGAAATTTTATATTACAGAAAACATCATCATATGGTTCATAATAAAATAGTGATGCTGATGCTGCAATGTTAACTTTCTGAATACTAATTAATTAAGAATTTAAGGTCTAATTTATCTTCTTTTTCCCTTTGGAAATTGTTTCTAACAGACATTAACTTCACAGTAAATAGTAACTACGTGATGAAGATTTTTTCTCGTTGGATTCAAATATTATAAGAAACTACGGAGCATGAAGCTGCACATGAATCATGTTATTATGGTAATAATACAAGGTTAAAATCTGTTAGCAATAGACATGGTCTTTCACACCTTAGCAACAAGACACAGTATCGAGGTAATTTAGAAACTTCATAGTAGTTGGATTCCTAAATTGGCTTTGCTCTAACTTTTCATTTTTTAATTCTTTCTTGAAATGGTGTTGTTTCCGTGTCACCAATGGACACTACTGTTAGTCTTTGCCGAAACTATATAAAAGTCTCAACATTTTGGCACCACATTTTTGTATGTATATCATGGTGACATATTATGATGTTATCAATAACAATAATGCATGGTAGTTGCATTGTCTTATTTTAATAATTTGTACTTTGCTAATGTCTTAGTCTTTGTTTAATACTTTGTTTGGGACTTTAAGTTTGTGTGTTTTTAAGTGTGAGAGATAGATGCAACAAAACTGCAAGTTGAGGAAGGTTTCAACTGTTGCATGAGTCACAACTAAGGTAATAATAATATGTATATTGTGCTGGTTCTACTCTAATTGCCCCTCTGAATTTAGTTTAAGACTTTGAAATATGGCTAACTGCATCGTTGCCAATTAATTTGGCAAACCCAACTAACCATTTTACAGAGGCACTGCATGAAGATGAAGCCTTTCAATTCACTTTGAGTGGAATTAACAATGTGTAGAGAAAAGAATATAAATATACTATATATTCACTATCTATCTAGCCTTACATATGAAGCAACCTTTAACATTTTCTTTGTCCTCGCACATTTAAACATGGTCCATAATTTGTTTGCTATAAATGAAGTAAATATTTATTCGGCCTTCTACAATTTATTGGTTACCGAGGTTGTATTTTCTATGAAAATATGAGCATATGGATTGTGGATACTCTATAGAATTGCACTTTTATCTATTATCTATTATCTATTATAATCTATAAAAGGAGAGACCAAGATAGCTATACATTGATTCTCACATATTTGATTTTACCTTACTTTGCCACATCATACTTTTATCCTACATGATACACTTTAGCTTCTTCTAGGATTCTTATTCATTTTTCTTCTCATTTTTTTGCTTGGATTTCTTTTCATTTTACATTTTCACTCTTATGGCATACATTTATTTATGTTTAGGTTACTATATCATTTCAATACATATTAATGTCATTATCCTTAATAGGAGATAGTTTAGCTTTTTTCCTTTATATTATAGTAGCTTAGCAAACCAATGACAAAAATCTTAAATGTATTTAACACTCAAAAGTCTTCTCCTCACAAAAGTTTTACACTTAATAGTCACAAGTCTCATAATTTCCTTCAATTATTATTTAACCATTACTTGAAACTATTACTTTTCTAGCCAAAAGTCACATAATTTGAACAATTATTCATGCAATAAATAAATGAGATAAATATACATTACCGTTAAATATATTGATTTTAAATAAAATTAAAAACAAAAATTAAAAGTTTAGAGCTCATAAACTTCCTTCTCTCTTTATTTGTATCAAACTTTAAATCTCTTTATATGAAATATACATCATTATTTCACACTATTCTCAAAAAAATTTATCTTAACTTATACTGGCAATAGGTACTATGCAAAACACAAAATGGTGTTGTGAAGGCCATAGGTATTGTAATATTATTTCTGGTGTTGCATTTCTTTGGTTAGATGAGCTTGTAAATCTTTGCTTACTCCCTATATTGAAATTTTGTGGGTGCTTTACTTATAGAGAAAAAAAAACTTACACACACAATTATTTCGCATATATATGTCATCACTACCATCTCATTCTTATTCTAAATAATTCTATAACATCTTATATTATTATTCCTCCAAATTTAATTTAGGATAGATTTAATTAGTTTTTATACTTTTATTTCTTAATTAAAAAAATGTTTTATCGAACTAATATTGAAGTCAAATTAAAAATCAATATTAACAATCTTAATACATATCTATAAAAGAGTTCAACTAATTGCTTATGGGCATAGATAAATTTTAATATTCATTTTTGAAAAATAAATTATAAACGAAAGGCATTTTTATATTTTAAGAGAAATTCAATTAGCATTGGAATTCTCGGTACAATACTAAAAAAAAAATCCATCTACTCCATACTTCACTGCAATAGTTTTTTTTAAGACTAACTTTTTTCCCCTTTTTCCTGCAGGCATATCCTTCTTTTCTATTAATAATTCATAGTCACTTTATCAATTTTACTATTTCTTTCAATAAACAACCCGATAGTCAATTAT
Organism: Stylosanthes scabra; assembly: GCA_036250425.1. Taxonomy (NCBI): domain Eukaryota; kingdom Viridiplantae; phylum Streptophyta; class Magnoliopsida; order Fabales; family Fabaceae; genus Stylosanthes; species Stylosanthes scabra. Next base: position 328,873 of record JASCZI010271865.1, read on the forward strand.
ATTGACATCATTATCATTGAAGGAAAAACAAAAGGTGCTTGCTTTGGTACCAATACGAAGTCATCGTCGACGGAGGAGCCATTGCTGACGGAGGTTAGAGAGGTTAAGCATGGAAAAGTTGAGTCTTTGGGAGAAGAAAACAAATAGTTAAACATGACAAAGAAAAACATTATTTTTAAATTAAGATTATTTTATTTTAATTTTCTTTGCATATTAATATGTGATAGTACCGAAGGAAATACTACAACAAAAAAAATTAATTACATAATAAATTAATGATATAAAATATATATGCTTACCCTTATAAATATTCAAAGGTCTCTCCTAATAAAAATAATAATTTTTTCAATCTATCTATTAATAATAACATTTTCAATTTATCTATTATCTATTAAATTTATCCATATATTAAATTTCTCCTAATAAAAATAATAACATTTTTAATCTGTCTTCATAATATATAAAGTGAGAGACCAATCATTCTCATACATTTGATTTCATTCTATTTTAGCAGGTAAACATTTTCCCTATGTGATAAAACTTTGTATCTTAAACAATACCAAAAAATGATGCTTTATTATAAATTTGTGATTGAACTTTAAACTTTACATTTTATTTCTTTTGGTATTTACTCTTATATAGGTAACGCTATATTTCAATGTTAATATTAAATTCTTTTTAATAGACATAAATTTATTTTTTTTTTCTTTATGTTATTTGTTATTATAGTTTTCTCTTCTCTTGAGTCTGTTCGGCCACTTTTTTTATTATAAGATGTCTTACTTTATATTCTAAACTTGAAGAATCAAGATATAAATATTTTTTTATACAATTGTAACTTCGTTATATATATATGTATATATCGGATATCTAACAATTAAGAAACAATAAGTTACGCAGAAAAATCATCAATTGAGATAGATGACTCAACTAAATATGTTATAGTAAATGAAAATAATTAGTCTAAGTTGAAGTGCTTGACTTAAATTCAATTTTAAACCCGCAACCACGCATCGTGCGAGCTTATATCTAGTAATGACTAATATTAGTGAGGAGAAGCTCATCATGATCTTGTTATTATTATTTTTGTGAGTGAATTTTTATGTAACTTGGGGCCTAAAATTTACTTGGGTTTGGTAATAGTGAAAACAACCATAGCTTTGTCAAGAAAAAAAAAATATTTGACAAGTTCAATGCAATATAAGAACATCATCAGTACATGCAACTGGATTTCAGATTTTAATTTTCTGTTTGGATCTTTCTTGATTTCCATCAATTTTTTGTCTAATGATATATATATATATATATGTCAATTTGGAAAAAAAAAAAAGACCAGCTCGAAGTAGATTGACAAAAAATTAGACTTCAGTATTTCATCTTTGGGCCCTCTAGAAATTCTGTTTTGAGTTGGTATCCACAAGAAAGGCTATGAGATAGAGTGATGTGAAATTATAGATCATCAATTTTAGAGTTAGACAGTTTAGTTGAAAGCTAGTTGTTACAATCCAATCCAATTTTAAGACACAGTGTTGAGTTAACTGCTGAGGCTGACATTAGATTGTGCTGCAAAATTCATAATGATCTCTTTTAACGCTGCTGCAAATTGCACTTTTGTACTTCTGGTGATAATATGCACTTAATAATAACGCATGGCATCTTAATGAATTAACTGATAATAGAATGGGATTCTTCACTTCTCGTTAGAATCTTATATATAAGGTTCATAGGCAAGATAATCAGTATTTTACAGCATAATATAAAATTATTTCTTCACTGTAAGAATAAGAATTAAACACGCTTATAAAACAGTGTACGCACATTATGGCAATAGTTTAATACCAGCAAAATATTGAAGAGAAGACAGAACAATAGAACACCAAATTTTAACGTGGGAAAAAACCTCTCAATGTGAAAGATTAAAAAAACCCACAGGGGGGTAAAATTTTCACTATTTTCCAAATCAAATCTACAAACAAATCTCAAAACTTACAAGGACTAATAAGCATTCATGCAAAAATTTTATACAAGGACATAAACACATCAAGAAAATGAAATCGATGATGTAATAAACAGGCATTGTTTTTTAACTTTTGGACAATAGAGCTCAGATTCCAATGGCACCTCCAAAATGAAGAACTATGAATGAAGAATGTCCAGGTAAAACCAGAAAAGAATGTAGAGGGACACTTCAAAGAGTGTTTGCTTGGGCCTCAGGCAAAGGAAAATGTTCATAACCTGCATGATAAATAGAGAGTGATGTGTTAAACTTGTTGCCTTACTTTTTGGCTTCAAAAACAGAACTGAAAGGGACAAATTCAGCTTGAGAAAAAAAAAAAAAAAGAACTGACATGAAAATAACAATACCGCAACTGAAAATTTTACAATACTACTTACATGCTTACCAAGTTGAAATTGCTGTCTAATGCACACTTTAATGGTTGAAACCATAAAGAAAGCAGATTTTTAGGTTGACCATAGTAGTTATCTATCTCTTCACGACCCTGGAAAATCTATTTGAGTTGGTATCCATAAAAAATGCTACTAAATAGATCAATCGAGTTTATAGTTACCTCCGTATATAGTTTAGCTGCAACTCTTCTTCTTGCAATGTTCTCCAAGCAAAGGACAATCTTTAATTTGAAGTAGTAACAGAGAGAAAAGCAGTTTTTCGTCTGCCATATTCTCCGACCTGAAGTAAAATGTAGCAAGGAATAGAGTGAATATACCACCCTGAAGCTAAAATAGAAATCAACTCTTACACAATGTATCTCTTGAAGGACTCAGGTTACACATATACACAAATTAAAAACATTTCAAGACTAAGTATTTGTCATCAAAAAGACCAAACACGCACTTACATTCAGAATCTTTGAGCTTCTCTGCTCAATCCTCAATGTATCATCTCCTGCAGGACTCAGGTTACACAAATAAACAAATTAAAAAAACATTCCAAGACTAGTGTTTATCATCATAAACAACAAACACAAACTTATCATTATTCAGCCTTCTTTTCTTTTTATTTTCTTTAACTTTTTTTTTAGAATGCATAATTATGCAGTTATGTGAAAATCTCATGAACACAATGTTGGTCATTCTTTAATTATATCCCAAGAGATAAAATATTCTATGACAAACTGCACATATGAGGATAAATAGAAGATCGGAGTTGTAAATCCAGCAAGCAGTTGAAGGCAAAAATCCCAACTTACTCTTTGAGTTCTTGCTGATGATAAGGATAGAGACGGCAAGCAATATGCTACAGAAATTCAGATAGCATGTTGGTTGGACTTTGATTCAGCTGTTTAAAAACAAGACAAGGAAGAAATAGTTATTATTATTTATTACAGAACCCTTTTCTCATAGTATTAGAAATAGTTTATTGTACTCTTTCAAAAAAAAAAAAAGAAATAGTTTATTGTAGGCATCCACAACTATTTTCAGCTAAGGAATCAATCTATGGTTAAAAAAGATTATCCAGAGAATACCTGATCCTTTTATTTTGAAAAATTATACACCTTATGCTGTTCATCCTGTTACTATCCTACATGAATCTTCCAACACAAACGCTAACTCAGTGATAAAAAAGAATTGGCAAAGAAAGAAACCCCATTTTGTAACTACTTTCTTTCCACAGATCGAGCTATCAATCATCTTATTGTGTCTCTATGTAAAACAGCAAAAATAAAATTATAGAGAGGAATATAGAAATATACCACCAACAACAAGAAAGTTTTCACTAAAACGTGCAACTCCAACTTATCTTCTTCTTAAAATGTAATGCTTTTAAAGAAATATGAGAGTTAACAAGTATTAGAGATAGCAATGACCGTTTCTGAGAGTAAGAAAGGATATTTCTTTAATTGATAACTTTCTGATAAATGAAAGGAAAGAATGCCAATTTTCCTGATGGCATATGTATGTGTGGAGTTAATTGTGGTATGATGAGAAACACGAAGCTAAGATTAGAGAATTACCTGCTCAGACAATTTGTTGGCCATCGACTAGAATGGTGGGGATGTGTTCAATTTTGGGCCAAATTTGTTGATGCTTGTTCTTGCACTGTTCTCCCAGCAAATCACACTCATCAATTTGGAGTAGCAAGAGAGAGGAAGGCAGCTTTTCTCCTTCCATATGCTGCAAATTACGACAGTTTGAAATGTGTAGTTGTTCGAGGGAGGCGAGGTGAAGAAGGTGGTTGCACTCCAATGTCTCCAGATCCCGAAACCAACGGAGCTTTAGAGTGGTAAGGGAGGGAAGGTGAGGCAGCGAATCTGGGTATGACTTCAAGCTCGTATATGAACCATAAATTGTAAGTTGAGTGAGGGCTTCCAACTTGACCATCAACAACCCACCCCAAAATGATTTGTGGATATCAAGATGTTTCAGGTTAGGGGGCAAACCACCCTCTGGAACACTACAAATGCTTGGGCAACTACGTATCTGGAGAGTGTGTAAATTTGGGACAAGAGTATTCATGTCACTCGGCAATGCCTCCAACTTTGAGCAGCTTATGAGAACGAGATGAGTCAAGTTGGGTGCAGGCAGTCCTTCTCCTGTAAATGACACTAATTCGTCGCAGTCACTGATGGTGACACTTTGGAGAGCATCGTGTGGTGTCTCTGACATCGAAACTGATTCCAGATTCAAAACGTCATTCAAAAAGAGAGTCTTGAGATTAGGAAAGGCATCCAACGACAACCAGGTTAGTGAATCACAACTTTCTCCTATTTCTAGCTCCACCAAATCATACTTGTGCTCTTCCTGAACTAATTCCAGTTTATGGCAAAACCAAATTTTGAGTATTTGCAAAGATTTGGGTAAAAAATTGCCCTGCAAGGATAAAGCAGACGACCAATCTGAGATGCGTATTTCTTGGAGGCAACATAGATGGTTGGCGATGATCATTGCCTTCAATGCACACTGCATCAAAGATTCACAACCCTCAACTGATAAAGTATCCCCATCAAGGAGCATCTCTCGAGGGCATCCTTCTTCTTCATCATCATCATCATCATCATCATCATCTTCTTCTTCTTCTTCTTCTTCTTCTTCTTCTTCTTCTTCTTCTTCTTCTTCTTCATTGTCACCTTCTTCTTCTTCTTCTTCTTCTTCTTCTTCTTCTTCTTCTTCTTCTTCTTCTTCTTCTTCTTCTTCACCAACTCCCTCTATTTCCAGTTTGCGAACTTTAGAAGCATCCAGTGAGGAAGAAACAATTCCCGTGAATACCTCATTAAGCATATCTTCCTTTAACTTGGGACAATTTCTTATTAGAATCCTCTTAAGCTGAGGAAATGCTTCTGAGTCAGGCAAGTACCACTCCTCCCAACATGGCATATCATGGAATTCTAATTTCTCGAGTGAGGGAAACGCTACGATGGGCGATGAACGATGATCTCCTTCATTCTTGTAAAACTCCATGCCAACACACATGAGCTTACTAAAACCATCAATGCGTAGCTTCTTAAGAGATGGCAGCTGTCCAAGTGATGGAAGCATGCAGCAATTCTTGCAAGACACTAGCGACACACTTGTCATTTTGTTGTATGAAGAATCCCCAACCCAGTTTGGAAATAGTGTACCCTTGTATTCTATGATTATCAACTTTTTCAAACCAGTGTGAGGTTGCAAGCTGTCAAGTATCTCTCTCTCAGTTTGTGTGTTTGAAACCATATCATCATCCGAAGACCACTCCAAGTACAATTTGTCGATGAGATTCTTGTTTATCATCCTTGCTTTCTCTGCTTCTTTCGCATCAACAATATTCTCCAACATGTCAAGGTGCAGTGATCCGTGAAGATTCAAGAGCTCTCCTAATTCCTGGGCTCCACTATCTTCATTCTTGCCCATAACAAAGTAATATAAAGTATGCAAGTGTTTCAATTTGCTTATTCCTCGGGGCATTTCTTTCAAAGAAGTTCTCCTAAGATCAAGATGCTGTAAATTCACAAGATTATGCATGCCATTTGGCAACATGGTCAGCTCAGTACATCCAAGCAATATTAATGTTCGAAGATTATACATGTCGCACAATGATTCTGGCAACCTATTAATCTTAGTCCAAGAGAGATTCAAATAGCGTAGATGTATCAATTCACCTATTGAATCAGGTAATACATCAAGTTTACTAAAGGATAAAACTCTCAAGTATTTAAACTTTGACACCATGCTTAGCAAATCTTCGAGACACAATGATGTCCTCAAAGATTCCATCTTAGCAATCGAATCAAAGACTTTTGAGACTGGATGACCCAAGCTTCCAGGTTCAAAATGTGAGAAATGACGAGTGAGAACCTTCTTCTCTGGTTGTTCTTCACAAAGTTCTTCTATTCTACAATAGAAATCTCCGGCAAGGAATATTGCCAAGTCATGCAACAGATCATGCATCACAAATGTATGAGGAATATACGCATGAAGTTTAAAAAACAACCTTGAAGTTAATTCTTCGAAACACTTGCAACCAACTTCTTTCAAACTCTCTCCTTTGTTTGGTGGCCTTAAAAGATCTTCGGCCATCCACAACAAAATTAGCCGATCTTTCCCAAATTGATAATCTTTGGGAAACAATGAACAATAAACAAAGCAACGCTTTAAATATGAAGGGAGTTGATAATAACTTACCAACAATGCAGGAATAATCTTACTGTCATTTATAGAAAATCCCCAAATGTCACTCTTTAAGATTTTTTCCCATTCCTCAGCATCATGCCTTCTGCACAAGCAACCAAGTGTTTCTGCTGCTAATGGCAAACCGTCACACTTCCTGGCAATCTTCTTGCCTATTCCTTCCAGTGTTGGGTTCCCATTTGATTCCGGAAAAGATGCATTGGCCGCAAAGACAGACCAGCAATGGTCTTCTGATAATTGTTTGAGATGGTGAAGATGATAATTTGTTTGAATGACCGAACCAACATTCTCCTTGCGAGTAGTTAGAAGAATAGTACTTCCCTTAGCCCCGTCTCGAAAAGGGGCTAGAAAATCCTTCCATTGATGATGATCATCACTCCAAACATCATCCAAAACAATAAAGAACTTCTTTTTGGACAATTCTTCCTTCAAAGCACTATGAATTGAATTGAAGCCCCCAAGAACCTGAGTATTTTTACGGATCTCCTTGACAATATTCTTTGTAGTCTCCTCAACATTGAAGTTTTCTGAAATGCAAGCCCATGCTTTCAGATCAAATCCCTTCATCAACTCTGCATTATTGTACATCCATTGCGCCAAAGTAGTTTTACCAACCCCTCCCATGCCAACAATGGAGATCACAGACAAGTGATGCTCATTGTTTTCATTCAGCATCTTGACTAATGCCTCCTGGTCATCCTTCCTGCCACACATATCCCCTCGTTCAACAGAAGTGGATGGAGTTTTCCACGAGAAGCTAGAAGTGGAAATCTTTTGCAAGCCAAGGTAACCTTTGCGTTTCTCAAGATCTTCTATCCTTCGAACCACCCTTTCTATCTCATTCACCATCTGCCTATCTTCAGAATTCAAGAAGCTAGGCAAGAAGGTGCGAACCCCCTTTTGAGTTGCAGCTTTGGTGCAGATAAGGTCCAGCAAGTCATCTGCAGTGTAAATAGCATCTCGGAGAGAGTTGAGCCACTCCTTCACGTCATAGTTTTCCAGTTGCTTCAGCTCTGCATCATCAACAAGATATCCAGCATTTATGAGAGCATTCTTGAGCCTCTCAACCAAGTCAGGGCTAAGCTTCTTGCCCACAACCAAGTTGACAGCTTCAGTAGAAATGAGCCTGTCCAGGACAACATTAATGAAACCAGACACAAAAGCTCCGCCAACAAGAACTCCAGCCATGATCTCAAACAAGAGCAAAGTGATCAAATTTTCAGAAGAGGTAAGAGAACAACGTTTATAAGGTACTGAACTCAGGGCACTGCTGGATCTAAGTATATCCCAAGATGTCCATGATTTCACGTCCTATCAGTCTCCAAGGTAAGTTAAAATAATTCTAAGCAGCAGACTTTCTAGCTGGCTTTTCACTAAACTCTACAGTTTTTAATTTTACATTGAAGGACAAAACAGATTATTCAAATAGCAAAAGTGGGGTTCTTTCAGTGTGACGAACGGACACTTGTTTTGTGAAAATTAGTTAATTACATAAAACTAGGAACTTTATGTGACTCCTCATTTATGTATGTAATTATAAGTAAGAATATGATATGTATCTCTTTATGATATGTATGTAATTATGTAGGAAGCTCGTTTCTGTGCTATTTGATATCGAAATGGTCTTTTATTTGGCAGAGAAATAAATGTTGGACTTGGTTGGACAAAATAAGTGTACACATAGTATGACTAATTAGTAAATGCTGCATCACTAGTTTCATTGATCCGTGAAAAAGGCAGAGACAACATTTTGTGATGAGGTGCATATAAATCAAGCTAATCACGAACTTGCATTCCACTTTAAGTTGCTTTTTTACATTAAAGGGACAAGCCAATCATGAACAATGAAAACCTTCAGTGGAACAGCCTCCATGATTATTTTCACTCAAATGCAAAACTTTTAGACAAGAAAGAAAGTGAACTAAACAAACATAGATATCTTCCCTCTAATTCACTAACTAACTGACATGCATGCATACAAGCTAAACTCATGAGAATGAAGTATGCAAGTATCATGGTAATATATTATGTTTAACAAAACCTGATTTCAAATGGGCAAAAACTGTGCTGCTTTGTTGTTGCACTATGTATTCAATATATAGATAAAATTATAAAATTGTTAGCTAAGATTTAAGCTAATTTCTAGGGATGCTATGGTTATTTCTATCTAGACTAATTTCTAGGGATTGCTAGGCTGTTTCTAAGCTATTTTAGGAAGTAACATATATGCAATAAATTATATACAAAATATAGAAATTCTATAAAGTAATAATGTTATCATCGAGATTACTAAAAATAATAATGGTAGTGTGAGGTAAAATGTTGGGTTGGAACTAATAATTTTCTGCCTTCGAGGTTACTTCTTAAAAAAAAGATAAATAAAGAATATTGCAAATCGTATGTTGTTGAATATATTACACTTAGTTTGTTTGGAACTAATAACTTCTGTATTTTTCAATTTGCTACATAATGCAAGGTGAGGAAGGTTTCAACAGTTGCACTAATTAGATCATGTATATACTTTATAGATAAAGCGGAATTAGGGGTAAATGAATCATATGATGATTACTTCATTATTAAATTGATGGATATAAATATTATTTTCCACTCATAAAGAGATTCATATCATGGAATGAAATTCTATATTGTCGTACTTATTTGTGTTTTAAACTGAGATTACTTTCCAAGCAAAGTTGTATATACATACTTAAAAACAAAAGAAATAAGGGAGTTCAGCAAAATGCAAAAAAACTCAAGTGAAGAAAATAGTCAGTTTTCTTATTTTCAGCTTCTTGGTTTTTTCCCCCATACAGCTGAATTGATTATGTTGTCACTTTTCAAGAGTGAAGCTACAACTGCAATACATTCACTATATATATGCTGGCACTTTGCTTTAATTTATAAAATACCAAAATGCAAATAAAATGAGAGCACTTTTTTATTAAAAAAATAAATAAATTAATATCATCACAAAAACCAACCACACACTTATTATCATTCTATGGTCTCTATTTTATTTTTGTTAACTTCGTGTAGTAATGCATGCAGTTATGTGAAAAACCTCATCAACACAAATGTTATGGATCATAGGTTTGATTTTAGAGTCAACAGTGAAAAGAAATGGCACAAAAAAAAACAAAAAACCAGGAAGTCAAAACAGAAAAAATTTGTGTTTTTTTAGCATAATATACACTACCAAGTTATAAAGAAAAAATTTTCAATACACATAAGTATTCATGTCACGAGGCAATGTAAAAATGACAAATTTGGGTTTGAAACTGATTCCAGATTCTCACAACATGTATGTTATATAGAGCTTCTTGAGATTGGGAAAGGCATCCAAGGAGAAGGAGGTTATTGAATTGCAGCTGTATTCTATTTGTATTCTAAGCTAGTCATAACTCATACCCTTTACAAGAACTATATATGTTCATGCATGCTGAATTCATATCAGTTCAGAACAAGGAATTAAACCAGAAAGTTTTAAACATCAATACCTGGTCAAAGAAGAATCAATGGAGACCTCCCATTAGAGAAATGGAATGTTGATGGCTTGATGCTGCTGTAAAGTAGAAGCCAACTGCTTCAAAGCTCAAACAAGGTAGGAGGGGTTCAAAATGAAAATATTAAAAAATATGGGTACTTTAGGAAATAAAAAAGAAATAAAGGACATACGTCTAACCTTTCCAGTTTCCACTCATCTTTCTTCTTCTTTCTCTTCTTCTCCGCCCTGCTCTTCAACCCTTACTCCCTTAGCTCCGCCGAGTCCACCGGAAAATCTTCGAAGCTCCGGCAAGTCTCAAACTTAACGAATTATATACTCTTCTCCTTGATTTCGATTCTCGGATTCCCCTCTCCATTCACCCCTAAGAATCAGGGTTTTTGGTCTTCATTGCATTACTCCAAGGCGTTTATAATGCGCCTTTGCTACGAGAGAAAAAAAAAATTTCATATAAATTTGAGCACTTTGATTTATTTGATAAGCTGATGTTGATATGCTTCTTGATTTGGTTTTTGTGATTTAAAGCGCTTTTAGAGTGATTCAGTGGCATTTACGTAGCTTTGGGAATTAGGCATACTTTTCTAGGGTTTCTTTGTAGATGTAAAAATGTGTTTGGAAATTAGGCATTTTCTTGTTTATTGGCTTATTGTTATTGCTATGTTTGAAAATTTTGATTTTCTTGATGAAGTTTTCAGCTTGTAATTACTTTGGTTTAGGGTTCATTTGTCAATATTTAGGAATGAAACTCTCTACATTCTCATACTTATTTGTGTTTTAAATTTAAACTGAGTTTACTTTACAAGTAATGACAGCACTTTTTTATTAAAAGAAAATTAATTTCAAACCTATATTAGTAAATGCTGCATGCCTGTATTATTAGTTTCATGAATCAGTGAAAAAGGCAGAGACACCATTTTGTGATGAAGTGCATATAAATGAAGCTAATCACAAACTTGCATTCCACCTTAAGTTGCTTTTTTACATTCAAGGACAAGCCAATCATCAACAATGATAATCTTCACTAGAACAGCCTCCATGATTATTTCCACTCAAATGCAAAACTTTTACACAAGAAAGAAATTCAACTAAACAAACAAAGATATCTTCCCTCTAACTAACTCACTAACTGACATGCATGCTGCATACATTCTAAACTCATGAGAATGAAATCAATGTTTTGTTACAGACTCTTGGCAGAAGCACCCCGGCTTACTCTTGCACCGACGGCAAAGAATTCGGTGATGACTTCAAGGGGCATTCCCTTTGTTTCTGGAACCTTCAAGAACACAAATATCCAGGAGATGAAACAAGCATCAGCATATATGGCAAAGACACCAGCGAGTCCGATTGAGCTCAGCATCACAGGAAGTGTGTATGTGACAATTATGTTTCCAATCCAGAATACTAGAGCACATATAGCAATGCAGATGCCGCGCACTCTCATTGGGAAAATCTCAGAGCAGAGTATGTTTGGAATTGGTCCATAGGCCATCTTAAAGCAGCAGAAGTAAACCGAAACTGATGTAGTTGCGATTAGTGCATGGACAATGGAGCTGAATTTCATTGCATTTCCAATAACCAAAAGCAAAAGAGAGACTATTGACAGAGGAATCGTGGCGACTGGTGAGTGGTGAGTAGTAGTTGCCTGCACAACAAGGAAGATAGGGTAGTTTGATTGCCACTGCATAGAAGCACATCTCCATATATACACAAGCTACCTGCAGAACATGGCAAAAAAAAAAAAAAGAAGAAAAAAAAGAGAAAATCTGATTCATCCATTTGTTTAACACATCTAAAGAAATCCAAATGCCAGATAAACAAAAAGAGACATTCCGTGTCTTTCAATTTTTATTTCCTCTTTAAATGCAATTTGATTTAAAAATAGGAAGTGTTAATAAGCATCTCACCTGTAGCAATGACTTTTACTTGCTCCAAAATCTCAATTCGGAAAATTTGTCTGAACTTTAATGGTGGGGATGTGTTTAATTTTGTGCCAAATTTGCTGATGCCTGTTCTTGCAGTGTTCACCTAGAAAAGCACAATCTTTAATATGAAGTTGTAAGAGAGAGGAAGGCAACTTTCCCCCTGCCATATTCTTCAGATTTGGACACCCTCCGATTCGTAATTGTTGGAGGGAGGTCAGGCCAAGAAGCTCATTGCACTCCAAAGTCTCCATATTTGAAAACCCCCAGATCACTAGAGTGGTAATGGACTGAAGATGAGGCAGTGAACCTATCTCAGGGAATGACTTGATGCTCTCACAGTGAACACCTGAAATTTCAAGATGAGTGAGAGCCTCAAAGTTTCTTCCCATCAATGATGATACGCTCCTCAACTGTTGCTCACAACCTCCTACACTGAGTGATTTCAAATTTGGTGGCAAACCGCCCTCTGGAAAGCTACAAGTTTTCTGGCAATGTTGCACTTCAAGGGACTCCAAATTTGGGAGAAGAGTGTTCATGTCTCTTGGCAATGACACCAACTTGTCGCAGGATCTGACTCGGAGATGAGTCAAGTTAGGTGCAGCTAGTCCTTCTTCCGGAAATGACACTAATTCGGGGCAGCCAATGATGCTGAGATGTTGTAGAGCAAGGTGTGGTGGCTGTGACAATGAAACTGATTCCACATTCTTACACCAATGTATTTCAAGATTCCTGAGTTTGGGAAAGGCATCCAAGGACAACCAAGTCAGTGAATCACAGCTAGAATGTATTAGTAGCTCTACCAAATCATATTTCTGCTGCTGCTGTTGCTCCAGGAATTCCAGTTTCCCGGAGCTGCAGATTGTGAGCTTTCGCAATGACTTGGGTAAACAATTTCCTGGCATGGATACAGCAGATAAACACACTGATGAGATTTGTATTTCTTGGAGACATGTTAGATGATTCATGCTCATTGCCTTAAATGCAGACTTCACAATGGAGTCACATCCCTTAATTGATAAATTATCTCTATTAATTGACATCTCTTGAGAGCTTCCTTCTGATATATCTAGTTTGCGAACTTTAGAAACATCAGACAAAGAAGAAAGGATTTTCAAGTATACCTGACTAAACATATCTCCCTTTAACATCGGACAATCTCTTATTCTAAGCCTCTTAAGCTGAGAAAAGGCCTTTGAGTCAGGTAAGTGCCACATCTCCCAGCATGACATATCCCGAAATTCCAATGTCTCGAGCGAGGGAAAAGGAGGATTATTCTCTTCGTTCTTGTAAAACTCATCACCAATATACTTGAGCTCACCAAAACCTTGAATTTGCAGGGACTTAAGTGATGGCGGTTGTCCAAGTGAAGGCAACATGCAGCAATTATTGCAAGACTTTAGAGATAAACTTGTTATGTTTTGGTATGAACAATGCCCCATCCAATCTGGAAATCTTGTACCTCTGTATCCCTCGATTTCCAACTCTTTCAAGCCGTTGTGCGGTTGCATGCTGTTCAGTATATCTCTTTCGAATTCTGTGTTTGAAACCATGTAATCATCTGAAGACCATTCCAATGATAAGCAATCAATGTGCTTCTTATCCATTATTTTTGCAGTCTTTGCTTCCTTCACATCAACAATATTCTCCAACTTCTTAATCCCTATTGAACCATGAAGATTTGAAAGCTCTTCTAACTCTTGAATTCCATTGTCTTTGTGCTTTCCCACAGTAAAGTAGCTTAGAATGTGTAAGTGTTTCAAGTTTCTCATTTTTCTTGGCATTTCTTTCAAACAAGTTCCCCGGATATCAAGATGTCGCAAATTCACAAGTTTATACATGCCGCTGGGTAGCATAGTCAAACCAGTGCAGTTATGCAGCTTCAACGTTTGTAGATTGTACAAGTCACATAATGATTCTGGAAGCTTCCTAATATATGTCCAAGAAAGATCCAAATAACGCAGATAGATCAATTCACCTATTGAATCAGGCAATTCATCAAGTCTGAACTTGTGAAATGACAAAACTCTCAAATATTTGAGCTTTGGTAGAATGCATGTTACATCATCAATGTGTGGAAGGGAGCAGAGATTGATCTGCAAGAATGTTCTCAAAGATTTAACTTCACTGATGGAATCAAGATTCAAACGACTCGAGCTTTCGTAGGACAAATGACGAATATGACTAGGCATGTTATCCGCATCATCAACCTCTTCAAATCTACCATAAAAATCTCCAGCAAGAAAAATTGCCAAGTCATGCAAGAGATCATGCATCTTATAAACATGCCCATCCCCATCTTGTTTAAAGAATAATCTAAAAGCTAGTTCATCAAAACACTCATGACCAACTTCTTCTAAACTCTCTCCCCTCTTTGGTGGCCTCAAAAGATCTTCGGCCAACCACAACAAAACTAGATCATCTTTGGTAAAATGGTAATCTTTGGGAAACAACGAACAATAAACAAAGCATCGCTTTAAATGCGCAGGAAGTTGGAAGTAACTAATTAGTAACGCTGGAATAGTTTTACTTTTTTCCACAGAAAATTCCCAGATTTTGCTTGTTAGTATCTTTTCCCATTCCTTAACCTCGTGCTTGTCCTTCATCCGCAACATGCGTCCAAGTGTTTCTGCAGCTAATGGCAACCCCTTACACTTCTTGACAATCTTTCTGCCGATTTCTTCTAGCGGCGAACTCACATTTGATTCGGGCAAACTAGCATTCTCTGCAAACACTAACCAGCAACAGTCTTCAGACAACTCATTGAGAATGTAAGGGGGACAAGTTTGGATTAAGGAAGCAACTTCTTTGAGACGAGTTGTTACAAGAATAGTACTTCCCTTCGCCCCGCATTGAAATGGAGCTATAAATTTCTTCCATACATCACCATCATCACTCCAAACATCGTCCAAAACGATAAAGAACTTCTTTCTCGACAACTTCTCCTGCAATTTAACTTGAAGGGAATCAAGATTATCACCAATATGAGAAGCATGTTGGCCAATAATCTTCTTTGTAGCCTCAACAACATTAAAATCTTGAGAGATGCAAACCCATTCTTTGACTTGAAACCCCTCCATCAAGTCACTGTTATTGTACATCCATTTTGCTAAAGTTGTTTTACCAACCCCACCTATCCCCACAATAGGGATCACAGATAACTGATTTTGTCTGTTATCATCTAATATCTTGATGATTTCTTGTTGATCCTTTTCCCTGCCATGTATTTTACCTTCCACAAGAGATGTGGATGGAATTCTCCATGCCAAGAAGCTCTTCTTGGTACTCTTTTCAAGACCAAGCAAATCTTTTTCTTTTTGAAGAGATTCTATTCTTGTTACCACCTCTTCCATCTTACCTAACATCATCTTCCTTTCCAGGTTGAGGAAACTAGGCAAGAAAGAACGTACCTCCTTTCGAGTGGCGGCTTTGGTAACGACAGTCCAGCAAGTCATCAGCCACATAAACTGCTTCCCGGAGACTGTTGAGCCACTGCTTCACAGCCGGATCGCCTAGTTGCTTGTACTCAGCATCACCAACCAGAGATTCAACAGCAAGCAGAGAAATCTTCAGCCTCTCAACCAAGGCTGGGCCATGTTTCTTGCCCAAGACAAAGTTGACTATTTCCACTGGAAGTAACCTGTCAAAGAGGACGTTAATGAAGCCAGAAAGGAAAGCTCCACCAACAAGTGCTCCAGCCATGATATGATTGATCTCAAACAAGTGATAAGAAATTCAGATTTGATCAGGTAAAGCTTATAGTGAAGAAATAGTTTTCTATAATATGTTGCCAAAAAGAAGAAAAGTTGACTCAATCTAAGTCTGAGTCAATGAGATTTTTTTCCAAGATAAAAAAAAAAAAATAAGGAAGTTAATTGAAAGTTTCAACCAATGTTGTTCAAAATTTTTTTGCTTAATTACTATGTCACAGTCTCATTGACTTCAATTCTGATAGGCGAAAAGGCACCATGGAGGAAATTTTTATATTAATTTAGTAAGTTGAATGCCCCCATATGGTTGAAACTTCGATAGCTCTTGGTTGGATTCGGTTGGGCAAAATATGTGTACGCCTAGCATTACTGGTTAGTAAATGCTGCATCATTAGTTTCATCAATCACAGTGAAAAAGGCAGAGACAACATTTTGTGATGAAGTGCATATAAATGAAGCTAATCACAAACTTGCATTCCACCTTAAGTTGCTTTTTTACATTCAAGGACAAGCCAATCATCAACAATGAAAACCTTCACTAGAACAGCCTCCATCATTATTTTCACTCAAATACAAAACTTTTAGACAAGAAAGAAGGTAAATGGGATAATGGGATATGTTTGAAATTGAACTAAACAAACAAGGTATCTTTCCTCTAACTAACTCACTAGCTGACATACATGCATACATTCTAAACTCATGAGAATGAAATCAATGTTTTGTTACAGACTCTTGGCAGAAGCAGCCCGGCTTACTCTTGCACCAACTGCGAAGAATTCGGTGATGACTTCTAGGGGCATGCCCTTTGTTTCTGGAACCTTCAAGAACACAAATATCCAGGAGATGAAACAAGCAACAGCATATATGGCAAAGACACCGGCGAGTCCTATTGAGCTCAGCATCACAGGAAGTGTGTATGTGACAATTATGTTTCCAATCCAGAACACTAGAGCACATATAGCAATGCAGACGCCACGCACCCTCGTTGGGAAAATCTCAGAGCAGAGTATGTTTGGAATTGGTCCATAGGCCATCTTAAAGCAGCAGAAGTAAACCAAAACCGATATAGTTGCGATTAGTGCATGGACAATGGAGCTGAACTTTATTGCATTTCCAATAACCAACAGCAAAAGAGAGACTATCAGCACCGGAATCGTGGCGAGTAGTAGTTGCCTGCACAACAAGGAATCTGATTTTCACAACTAGAACACAAATAGAAGCAAACAGAAGATGCTTAATATCCAACAAAAGGGTACCTTCTTCCAGTGATATCCATGAGCTTCATGCCTAAAGCTATACAAGGAAGCATCAACAAGGTTGTGATAGCACTGAGTAGGAATGATGTAGATTTGGAGCTAATGCCAATATCTTTAAGAAGAACTTCAACACCAGCTTCTTGAAGAATTTGAGGAGTGTAATATAGAATCCCATTTATCCCTGCACACTGCAGAGATGTTTAGAATTTGATGCTCATTTGGTGTTGAAAAGAGTTGAAAAAACATATATATATATACACGATAATGCCACATGTACCACTATATACCTCCATACATCCCATTTACAACATGGAAAATATAAACATTAGTACATAAAAATTCACAAAACACATGAATACAATATACGTTAGCATAAAAGTAGTTACGTATAGCACAGAAATAGTGTATCTCAACACAGAAATCAAAATAGAAGAAGAAAACAAGGTGTGTATGGAGGTTTACAGTAATACATGTATATTAATTCATATCGGTAATACTAGATGTAACATTGTACACACATGTACATACCATTTAGCAACACGGAAAAATATAAAATTAGATTAATTCAATTCATATATATATATATACTACCTGCTGAAGAATTTGTATTCCAATCCCAACAATCAAAGCATGCTTAACCCCAGGTTCAGCAAGAGCTTCCCAAGTTGAACCCTTTGAATCAGCCTGAGATGGATGAAGCATTGCAGGTCCAACTGTTTGCTTAGAATAAAGAGCAGGTTGGCTAACAAGGCCAGCAGCATGGACACCTTCGCCTTCGCCTTGAACCGAGACAAGCGATCCGCGCCGAGATCCCTCCTGATGCAAGTAAACTCTCTTCAATGCTCCTTCTTTTTCAGACCATTTCCATGCCAGCTGCCAGCCACCACCAATCCCAGCCTCATCACCACCACCAGCACCGGACCCTCTCACAAGATTGAACATAGTACTGCCACGGCCCGAAATCAAAGGACTCCTCAACTCATCATCTTCAGCTCCATCATCTGAAGGGTAGTAGTCCTGATCACCACCTTCTCTTTCTAAATTCTCTTCATCATATTGTTCATTCTTAACATTGTGATTAGGCTCAGCTGTGCTGCTAAACATGCTTCCGAAATTCGGAAAAAGAGCACTCCTCATGCTTCCTGTCTCAGGAACCTTTTCATGAACACTATCAAAGAGGGTGACAAGAGGATCTATGAGATTCATGCTCTGGTTGCCAAAGCTTCCGCGCCGCGACGCAGGCTTTATAGAACTGTGTCCAGCAGCAATTACAGGCTTTGCAACCCAAGAGAGACCAGCACCTTCAGAACCATATAACAGAACTTTATCTTTCTCACTTGGTTCCTGATCTTCACTAGCACCACCACCTATTACATACTCTTCTATGGATGTTTCATGACCAATTCCTAGACCTTCAACTAGCAATGCCATCTCCTCTGTGGATAAAAATTGGAACATGATTGGTTAATTGAGATAGTGAATTAGAATTGATCACACCAAATTTTATTCATACATCTAACTTCAAAGAAAATGATGAGAACATATAATATGCAAACATGTCACTGACTCTCTCTAGCACATTCAGGTACCCTATTTACACATACCATCTAGACTTAAAAGGTTTAATTACGTTATTACTCCTAATTGTTTCACTAAATTTTCAATTAGGTTCCTATACATTTTTTTTCTTTTAATTAGTTCCTAGCTATACGATATTCAATTTTTCAATTAGGTCGTTAAAATGACAAAAAAGCTAAATTTAATGAAATATTCACCTAATTGAAAATTTGAATATCGAATACAACAAACTAATTTGATTTAAAACTCATACAAAAAATTGTCAAAGTTAATCTACTAAGTTCAAAGTACACATAAAATGAAATTATGAAAGATTAAGATCACCATAGTTCATAGTCTTGCATCTCACATTACTAAACATGACCCTCCAACAATTGATAAGGAAACAAACATGCAAGAAAACTCACCTGAAACATCCTCCCTCCCCCTTAATCTTTGCAGAACCTTCTTCGCCTCGAGCATCTTTCCTTTACTCACAAGCCACCGCGGAGATTCCGGCAAGAAGAATATTGCAATCAAGAAATACAAGCAAGAAGGAATAGAAAGAATTCCAAGCATTAGTCTCCAGCTAGGAGAAGCTTCCAATGACATTCCAAATACCACACAATATGACAAGAACATTCCAGCAGAGCCTGTGAACTGAGGCAGAGTATTCAGGGAGCCCCTTATATCCGGCGGCGCAGTCTCCGATATGTAGACCGGAGCAAGAGTCACGGCAAGGCCAATGCCAAAGCCATCAAGAAGCCTTGCCATGCATAAGACATAGACGTTAGGGGACCATAACATGACCAAACCACTGAGGAAGTAAAAGAGTGATGAGATTATCAACAATGGACGGCGACCGAGCCAGTCGGAGACTGCACCGGAGCATGTTGTTATGAGTGTTGCTCCGATGAGGGACATGGCTACTACAAGTCCTTCTTCACTTGTTTTTAATGCTAAGTCTGGTTTTATGTAAACAATCGCACCTATACAAGCAACACAAGATATGTCACGTACTAAGAAATATTAAGAAGGAGCACTTTTTTTTACTAATGTTAGCAACACAATATACCTTATTTTAGAATATATAGTTTACAGTTTAAAAATTTCTTTATTTTATCTACGTAGTCTTTAAAGTTTCATCTGGACCAATCTTAGAATCGACTCGAGTTGCACACCTGATTGCGTTAGGCGAGTTTTCTAACCAAGAGACTAACCTACATTAGATTTCGAACTCGAGATCTGCTTAAGCTAATTTGAGTCGCTTATCAGTTAAATCAATTCCTTAGATTTAAGATTTAAGGTTTAGTGTTTAGGGTATTTGATAATGGTCGAAAAAGATAAATTTTATCGCTTATATTATATTGCATCATTTATGTTGAAGGTTATTTTATTTTTGTATTTTTAATTATTATTTGAATAATTAAATAATATTAAATATAATAAGTGTTTAATTACAAATATTAATAGGTATAGAATTACATATACTGAGATAAATAATGTTTATTTGTTCTCAATAGTTAAATATTACTTTATAACTGTGATTTGCTGACTTTGCTTACAACAATAATTGTGCTAATTAAAAAGAACGGACAAAACTAGTTTACAAGGATCAATAGGGCCAAAGGGGCCCCTTGTAATTATTGCTCAAATAGAATTCAGAATTTGGAGTAAGGAATAGTGGTGCAAGTCCAAAAAAAAAAAAGAAAGAATAGTGGTGCATATATCATGACTAAATTAGTATCATTAACATTTTAACACTAAATTAATAAACAAAGTATATTAATAATCATGTTTAAATTAGTACCTTTAATATTTAGATTAATAAACAAGATCATCATCAACTCAAATCTGATAAAATAACTTAGAATATAACAATTTCAATCTTATCGATCTCCATGCATGGCATGGATAATTGCACTTGTCTTATGACTAAATTATACGTTTTTAACTGAAAAAACTTGTGTGTTGCTGAAATCACCAAACCTATTAATCATGAAAAATAAAAGAAATTAAATAATTTATTTTTGTTACGAGGTTGATGAAATATTTGATACTACATGATCAAATAAACAAAATTTATTACATTAATAATAACCATGTATGTATGGAATCAATCAAATAATTAAAAATTAATTTATATTCATATTTTAAAAAGTATATATTTTACAAAAAGAGGATATTAGAAAATCAATACTTTAGTGTAAAAAAAAAATAATTTCCTTAATGTTTTTATTTGTAAATAGATGAAGAGAAAATAAAATATGATTTTACAGAGATAGAAGACAGATCAGAGAAATAGAACAATTAAGAAGGTGCTAGCTAGTGAGATGAGAAATAGAGTAGTGAGTACCAGAAATAGTAGCATTATCCCATCCTTGAATAAAATTACCAATGGAAGCTGCAATGGCCACTAGTATGGCTCCCCTTGCTCCCATTTTCAACACACCAATACAAGTTACAAATATCTACTCTTCTTCTTATATATGTTAACCTGCAAAAAATAATCATAAACCAAATTAAAGACACAAAGTTGATCGATCCATATTCATGAGTAGTAAAAATGTTCAACCGATTAGAATTATTAGATGATCAGTCAAACATATTTCGTCACGAGGATAAACCAAGTTAGGTTACCTTACTTAATAAGCTCTTGAAGTTTGTGGTAACCTCTCTCACACAACACAAGCATGAAGCTAGCTAGGTAGTGTCATAGCTTAGTGTGTGTCTATATATATATATAAAATGATTTATAAAGGTATCTATGTGATTCGAATAATTTCTAACATTTTCTTTTAAGCACCTTACGTACTTTGTTTGTATTTGCTGATGGCTGATATTTATTTACTTCTCATGATTGCTTTCCTTAATTATTTAAATGGACGAATTTATCCTTAGCCTTTTATTAATTTTCCAGTACATTCTACTCTCCACCAGTCTCCAACTAAGCTAAGTGCTACCCCACTTCTCGGTTCTTTTTCTAATCTAATAATGCAAATATTATATTATTATTGTCACAGGAAATAAATAGACGAGGAATACTATAATTTAGTCCCGAGAATTTTCGGATTAGACACATTTAATTTAATTTATAACACAATGAAAGTAACTTTTTGGGACTAATAGGAAGTTAATAATTAAGGATAGATTTGGTAAAATTTTTTGACCAAGTGCTCTTGCTCTCAAAAAGTAGGAGCCATCTTTTTGCATTTGGTAACTCGAAAAGCCAATGAGCTTTTGCGCTCGGCTTTTGAGAGCCCTCGAGAGTAGCTTTTCGAAGCTGGCTCTGACTCTTCAAAAAGTAAAATGACTAATTAATCTTATATTTTAATGAAAAAACCAATTTTATCCTCTATTAATTATATTTAATTTTGTATTAATGCATCACATACTAACAAAAAGGTCGTTATAGTAATTTATTATTTTAAGAGCAACTATCAAATAGATTTACCAAACGCGATATGTGTGACTTCTGCTTATTAATAGCAATTTTGAGTTATTTTACCAAACGGTCAGACTCTCCATTAGCTGCTTTTTTAGAGCACAAAAAGTTCAGCCGTTTTTTGAGAGCCACAATATTACCAAACTGAACCTAAGTTATCATTCAAAATTTATATGAGTTAAGCTCTTTATTAATTTTATTATGTTGGTTCCTATATTTCTCTTAATTTATTCTCCATAATTTTTTAAATACACGAATCAAAGGTTTAGAAAAATTAGTCCTACTCAATTTGAATTAATTTAGTGATTAAAAAATAAAGTTCAGATCAGTGATCAAAAACTAATCTCGCCTTAAATTAATTTGCCTAACTATATTTAAGTCTCAGGTAGCCAAAAATCGATTTGGTAAACAAAAATAAAAATTTTATTTATACATCAAAATCGATTATTTACATATGATACACATTTAAATATTAAATATATATTAAAAATGAGTTAAATTATACATATATTTTATATTTTAATATGTATTATATATTGGTAGTTAATTTTAATAACTGTACATGTAAGGTAAAAATAATAACATTAGAAACTGATTTGTATATTTAAAATTTTTTAAGAACACAAATCCTCTTTAACTAAATTGAGTATTACTCTCATAGTTGAGAGAGACATGGCTAATTATAATTTGAGAATTTAGATTTTAAAGTGAGCAAATGGATCCAAACACAGTTGGAAAGATGAAAATTATTGCCAATTAGAATAAACCACACACACCTATTATCTTTGTACAACAATTCTACGCTTTACGATGTGAAATGTGCCATGACAAATTCCTCTCCGTTCATTTGCTATATTTTATTCATGATTTGATATGGAAGATAATAATAATTATACATAAATAAAAAGGAGAAAGATTTGACACGATTAAAGATGATAAAGAACCCACACCAAAGGTATTATTAAATTAGTTTGTTGCAGTACTTTTGAAAATTTTAATTTGAAAATTTACTTTCCATTCACATATATCAAATAATAAAGTAATAAATTATACATATAATAAATTATATGATCTGTTTCTGAAAGCGAATTTGTCATGTAGTTTGCTTTTATTTTTTTCTTTACTTAAAGTGAATTTGTTTCTCTTGATATTTTATATATTTTTCCATAAATGTGAGCATTTTTTCTCCTTAAGTAGCATAACTTCTTTATATTATTCTATTTCCCCCTAAAATAATGAAGCACGTTACATTTTACATTGCTAAACCTACATACTTTCCTTCTCTGCTATCAATAATTATATCAAAATATTATTTTTTACTTCATTAAAAAATAAAAAAATCTTAGCAAATAAAAAACTCAGTGATAATGAAAGATAAGTTACTAATAATAATTCATATATTATGTGGATGATCATTTTATTTATGTGAATAATAACTATTTTTTAATTTTGGATGATAAATTTTTTTATTTTTAAATATTCTAATATTAATTTCGTAGCACTCCTATTAAAAAATTGTCCAAAATTATCGACTTTATTATTTTTATATAATTTTTTTTATAGTCAATAAAAAATAAACTTATCATTTTTTATCATTTTCGACCTTTTTAACAACATAGTCAAATCATCACCTCTCTTATCGGTAACTTACTTAATTGTTATGAATTATATTATTTCATGTAAGATACAGATATTTTATCTATTCACTAAGTTACAAAATTCATCTTGTTATTTTTTAAAAAAAAACACACACACTCAATTATTGAATTCGTAGGATCTATCTAAATTCTAGACTCTAAAGATAATAATATGTCGTGAGCAATTTTTTTTTTCTTTCGAAATTCCTAATGTTAACGTTCGATATATATGAAAAGTTATTTATCTTAGACTAGCTAATAGACTATGATAATAGGCTTTTTAAACCTATTAAAAATATAAGTATTTATTTGGATTATATTTTCCTTTCGTGCTTGATTATAAGGGACAAAATTTCCTACTCACAAACTCAGATTGATGAAAATAACATTTTTTACTACAATGGAAGTTGAAGCTGACATAATAATGTCAAATAATACAAGAATATTTTACAAAAAGTAACTACATGCTCCCCAACTTGCCATTGTCACAGTGGTTGCCCAATAATGCTCATATTAATGGTTGCTGAAATTACAAACAACAACACAGCCTTGTTCAGTAAAAGGATCGGATATATGGATCAAACGATGCTATTGAGCTCCATCATATTTAGTTATTTACAGAGACTGTTTATATGTAGATTTTGTTTGATCATTTTATAGATAGTCTTCTTAGATTTTTTGATCTGTCAGTCTTCTTTCCATATATCCAAATCATCTGAGACGTGATTCTACCGTATTTTCAATAATAGGTTATTGAAATTAATTAGTAAAAAAATAATAACACACAAAAAATTCAAAGGAATCTCAGTTAGGTTTGAAAAGATCATCTTATTATATATTTTTTTTTGGGTGACTAACATCTTATTATATATATATATTAGCAAAAGCATAATATAAGCACATGGCACCACACAAGTTCAATTCAGAAAAAAACTAAAAAAGAAGAAGTTAGTATATGCATAATGCATCTACTATTTATTTAATCTGATAACTGTCAAATTAGTGCATGTTTTAATCAACAGAAAAGTAATTCAACAGCAATACTTTTAGCCTTTTTATCTGAATGCAAATTGTTATTTTTGTGGATTCCTTTTTCATGAATCTTTGAACACACCAAATCAACAATTATATAATCACAAGATTAGATGTAAAGTTTCAGAACTCACATGATTTTCAAAGCAGAGATAGTAAGCTTGACAATCCAGCAGAACAATCCACAAGCATGGTAGCCACTAGCCACATTCATATCTTCATACACAAACAAGAAAAGGAAGAAATAAACAAGAAATAAACAGTATCTTTTATTTATTTATTTTTTTATAACTTTTTTGCAGTAATGCAGTTATGTGAAAACCTCATGAACACAAATGTTATGGATCATAGGTTTGATTTTAGAGTCAACAGTTAAAAGAAATGGCACCAAAAAACAGGAAGTCAAAGCAGAACTAGAGCAGTTATGAAGAAAAAAATTTTCAATACACATTATACACGGACTTTACATGACAATAGCCCTATATATTTGTGGTTATCCTCTTTAATTAAGTCCCAAAAGATCAAATATTCTATGATGTTGAATGAGAGAATTCAGAGATGGAATTCAGAGAAATGAGATTGCAGAAATGAGAGAAATGATTTCATTGATTGGTATTGAGTGTTGTTACAAGTATATATACATCAGTAACTTAGTAACTAACTAACTGATACAATAAGAACCAACTAACCATAGTTCTAACCGTTTAACTACAGTTAACTTAGGCTGCAAGTAAACTAACTAACTCTAGTAAATTGAAACTAACACTAACTGCTAATGCTAACTGCTAACATATGACAATACATTTTCTTGAATAATTTGAATCCCACATGTGAGAATAATATATGTACAAACACTGCACATGCCAGCATAAAGATCACTGAGTGAAGTTGATAGGAATGAGACTTTTGCTGATGTAAGAATACAACTTCACCTTCTTCTAATGACTGTTTCAGGGACAGGATTGTCATCTTCAACTATGGAAAGCATTAGCTGCATACCTTCATCATCTTGGGAAATCTGTTTGATAATCTGTTAGTACATAACATACATTTTCTCTTAGTGTTAGAAATAGCTTATTATAGACATCTAATACTATTAATTTTATCATATGATTCAATTATGTATGGAAAAAGAAAAGAGATTATACAACAAAAACTTGATCCTTCTATTTTGAAAGCTTATACACCTCATGCATGCTGATTCCTTTTACTATCCTACATGAATCTTGTAACATAACAGTTAACTCTGATCATAAATAATTTGCAAAGACAGAAAAATACCGTTATATAACTCTTTCTTTCCACAAATCAAGCTATCATGTAGATACTAAGATGAAGCCAAAATCAGAATACACAAGCTACCTGCAGAAGAATTAAGATAGTACAAACAGTGAATTTGATTCATCTATTTGTTTAACACATCTTAATAAGGATCTCAAATGTTGCACAGAAAAAGATATCCCAAAAATCTTTCAAGTTTTGTTTATGAGAGTTAACAAGTACTACATATAGCAGTGATTGTTTCTTAGAGTGACAAAGGATATTTCTTAAACTACAAATGGAAACATGAAGGTTAAAGGATTACCTGGTCAGAAATCTCTATTCAGAAAATTTGTTGGCCATCAACTAGAATAGTGGGGGTGTTCAATTTTGGGCCAAATATTTTGATCCTTGTTCTTGCAGTGTTCTCCCAGCAAAGGACACTCTCTAATTCGAAGTAGTAAGAGAGACGAAGGCAGCTTTTCTCCTGCCATATTCTCCAGCTTCTCACCATATGAAATGTGTAATTCTTGGAGGGAGGTGAGGCGAAGAAGCTCGTTGCACTCCAATGTCTCTAGATTTTCAAACCAGCAAATGATATGTAGAGTGGTAAGGGAGGGAAGGTGAGGCAGTGAACCCAACTTTGGGTATGACTTTATTATGCTCTCACAGCCATAACCAGAAATGGTGAGATGAGTGAGGTTCTCCAAGCTTTCCATCCATGATAGACTGCTCAACTGTTGCTCGCAGCCTCCGACAAGAAGCTCTTTCAAGTTAGGCGGCAAACCACCCTCCGGCAACTTACAAATGTTTGGACAACCTTGTATGTCCAGAGACTGTAGATTTGGGAGAAGACTATTCATGTTACTTGGCAATGCCTCTAACTTTGAGCACCTGCTTACATTGAGATGAGTCAATTTGGGTGCAGCCAGTCCTTCTCCTGGAAATGACACAAATTTCGGGCACCCACTGATGGCGAGACGTTGAAGAGCAGTGTGTGGTAGCTCTGACATTGAAACTGATTCCATATTTGAACTTCTTATATTCAGATTCTTGAGATTGGGAAAGGAATCCAACAACAATGAGGTTAGTGAATCACAGCTTATTTGTAGATCTACCAAATCATACTTCTCTTGTTGCTGGACTAATTCCAGAGTGATGCAATTCTTTATTGTGAGTTTCTGCAAAGATTTGGGCAAACAATTGCTCCTCAAGGATACAGCAGACCATGAGATTTCTATTTCTTGGAGGCAACTTAGATGATTGAAGTTGATCATTGCCTTAAATGCAAACTCCACCACAGATTCACATCCTGTAATTGATAAGGTGTCCTTAGCAAGTTGCATCTCATACCATCCTTCATGGCCTTCCTGTATTTCTAGTTTTCGCACTTTCGAAACATTTGATGAGGACGAAACGATTCTCATTAATACATGATTAACCATATCTCCCTTTAGCTTTGGACAATCTGCTATCCCGAGCCACTTAAGCTGAGGAAAAGCTTCTGAGTCAGGTAAGTGCCACTCCTCCCAGCATGACATATCCCGAAATTCCAATGTCTTCAGCGACGGAAAAGGAGGAGAAATATGCAGAGATTGATCACCTTCATTCTTGTAAAACTCCATGCCAACACTCTTCAGCTG
Source organism: Stylosanthes scabra (assembly GCA_036250425.1). Lineage (NCBI taxonomy): Eukaryota > Viridiplantae > Streptophyta > Magnoliopsida > Fabales > Fabaceae > Stylosanthes > Stylosanthes scabra. Next base: position 356,461 of record JASCZI010271865.1, read on the forward strand.
ACCAAAGCCTTGAATGCTTAGGGACTTAAGAGATGGCAACTGTCCAAGTGAAGGTAGCATGCAACAACTGTTGCAAGAATCTAGAGATACACTTGTCATGCTTTTGTAGGAACAATGCCCCAACCAATCTGGAAATATAGTACCCTTGTATCCCTTGATTCTCAACTCTTTCAAGCCAGTGTGTGGTTGGAAGCTGTGAAGTATATCTCTTTGAACTTGTGTGTCTGAAACTATATCATCACCTGAAGACGGAGACCATTCCAACAATAACTCGTCAATGTGTTTCTTATCTGTTATCCTTGCACTCCTTGCCTGATTGAGGTCAGCAACATGCTCCAATTTCTTAATCTCGAATGATCCATGGAGATTTAAAAGCCCTCCTAACTCTTGGATTCCATTGTCTTCATACTTGCCTACCATATAGTAGCTTAAAATGTGCAACTGTTTCAATTTGCCCATTCCTTTTGGCATTTCTTTTAGAGGAGTATTCCTTATATCAAGATGCCGCAAATTCACAAGATTACACATACCATTGGGCAGCATAGTAAGCTCTGAACAATTTTCTAGCTTCAACGTTTGAAGATTACACAACTTGCACAATGACTCGGGCAATGTCTTAACGGCAGTTTTAGAGAGATCCAAATAGAGTAGGTAGATCAAATCACCTAGGCTACTTGGCAGCACAGTTAGGGAAGAACAACTTCGTAACTTTAAAGTTTGCAGATTGCACAAGTTGCATAATGACTGTGGCAGTACCTCACTAACACTCCAAGAGAGATCCAAATAGCGCAAATGGATCAATTTACCTATTGAATCAGGTAATGTATTATTGAGTTTATCAAAGGATAAAACTCTCAAGTATTTATTCTTTGACAATAAGTCAAATGGCAATGCTGTGCTTTCTTTCCTGTTCCAAGAAGGATTATGATTGATGTACAACAATGTCCTCAGAGATTCTATGTTATTGGAGGAATAGTTTTTTTTGGATATTGGATGACTGTATGACAAATGACGAGTTAGAATCCTTATCTCTTCCTTTTCACCAAGTTCTGATAATCTACTGCAAAATTCTCCGGCTAGAAAAGTTGCCAAGTCATGGATGAGATCATGTATCACAAAATACTTCTCGTCATTCTCGACCTGCTTGAAAAATAGTCTTGAAGCCAAAACGTCAAAGCACTCGCAACCAACTTCTTGTAAAGTCTCTCCCCTCTTTGGTGGTCGCAAAAGATCTTCAGCCATCCATTGCAAGACTAATTCATCTTTATCAAATAGGTGATCTTTGGGATATAACGAACAATAAAGAAAGCAGCGCTTTAAAGATGCAGGCAGATGATGGTAACTTATCAACAATGCAGGAACAATCTTACTGTCTGTCATAGGAAATTCCCAAGTGTCACTCAATAGTATTTTATTCCATTCCCTAACGTCATGCTTCGAGTGCAACAAGCGTCCAAGTGTTTCTGCAGCTAACGGCAAGCCATCACACTTCTTGACAATCTTTCTACCTATTTCTTCCAGTTCTGAACTCCCACTTGATTCAGGAAAGGATGCATTGTCTGCGAAAATAGCCCAACAATAATCATCTGACAGTCCATTGAGAAAGTAAGAGTTATAATTTTGGACTATTGGACCAACATTTTTATTGCGAGTAGTTAGAAGAACAATGCTTCCCTTTGTCCCCTGTTGAAAAGGGGTAATAAAACTATTCCACTTTTCACCATCATTACTCCAAACATCGTCCAAAACAATAAAGAACTTCTTTTCTGACAGTTTTTTCTTCAAATCTAGTTGAAGCAAATTGAAGTCATCAAGACTACAAACACCTGAAGTGATCCCCTTTATAACATTCTTTGTAATCTCAACGATATCAAAATTTTCAGAAACACAAATCCATGCTTTCATATCAAATCCCTTCATCAAATCCTCATTGTTGTACAGGCACTGTGCTAAAGTAGTTTTACCAACCCCGCCCATACCGACAATAGAGATGACAGACAACTCATGATCATTGTTGTTATTTAGCATCTTAATTAATGCCTGTTGGTCATCGTACCTGCCGTACACATTCCCCTTTACAAGAGAAGTGGATGGAGTTCGCCATGAGGAGCTACCCGTTGGAATCTTTTCGAGACCAAGGGTATCTTTGAGTTTCTCAAGATCTTCTATTCTTTTAACCACCCTTTCTATGTTTGTCACCATCTTCTTATCAGACAAATTAAGGAAGCTAGGAAGAATAGTTTGTACCTTGTTGCTGCGAATTTGAGCTTTGATTTGGACACGGTCGAGCAAGTCATCAGCAGTGTAGAGAGCATCCCTGAGACTATCAAGCCATTTCCTGACAAGTTCGTTTCCAAACTGCTTCTGCTCGGCGTCGGCGAGCAGAGCTTCGGCAGCCAAGAGAGCAGTCTGCAGCCTCTCAACCAACTGTCTGTTCAGCTTCTTACCCGCCACCAAGTTGACAAACTCAGTTGAAATTAGCCGGTCAAATACAACGTTGATGAAGCCAGAAAGAAAAGCTCCAGCAACAAGTGCTTCAGCCATGGTATGATGATCACAGCAACAGTGAGTAGTGATTGGATTTTCAGAATGTAAGGAAAAGAGCAATATTGCAATAATACTTCAATTTTCACGAAGGTTCCTCATCAAGAAGACGTTGACCTCAAGTGCTTAGCTGGCTTTGCTCGTTGCTTCATTTTTATATTCTTTGAACGTTGAAACAAAGAAAGTATTGAAATAACTAGTACATATTCAATCTAGGAAACAAGTTTAATAGTCCTATTTGATTTGCTATGTACAGTGAATCTGATTAAGCATAAAAAATAAGGGTTTGGTACAATAAAGAGAACCTTTTTTACTTGTACCCCTTACAAGAACTATGTTCATGCATGCTGAATGTTAGATAATTTGGGTATCAATTAAGTGTCGATTATCATATTTATGTTTATTACTCATAATTATAAAATATTATGTTATTATTATTTTAATTTTCTCTTCGTCTTAAAAATTAGAATAATAATAACACAATATTCTGTAATATCAAACTAATAAACTCAAATATAATAATTGATATTAATTAATGCTAATATATTCTAACACTGAATTCATATAAATTCAGAATAAGAAATTAAACGAGAAAGTTTTAAACATTAATACCTAGCCAAAGAAGAACCAATGGAGACCTCCCAATACAGAAATGGAATGTTGATGCTGCTTTAAAGTTACAAATAGGGCTGGAACTGAGTCAAGTTAGCTCATGAGCGAGTTCGAGTTCGACTCATTAATGCCTCAATAAATTAAGCTCGTGAGTTGGTGAGTCAAACTTGAATCTGATTTTGAGCTAAAAAATTAAATGAGTTGAGTTTGAGCTTGGACAAGCTCAGCTCATTAACTCGTAAGTCGGCTCAAATATATATAAATACTTATTTATTTATTAAATTATTTATTTATATATAATATTTAAAATATAAAGTATTATTCATTTATTATATAAAAGTGATATTTTATATGTGTGAAAATATTTGTAATTAATAATTAGTTAATAAATATTAGCCAAACTGAAAATAAGGGTAAAATAATAATTACATATTATATTCATGTTATTTGACCCAACTCGTGAGTTCGAAATAACTCGTGAGCTTTTGATGAGCCGAGTTTGAACTTAAGAAATATGCTCAATTATTAATGAGTTGAGCCGTGAGCCAAGCTCAATTTTCGTGTACAAAGTTTGAAACTTGACCTAGCTTGGCTCGGCTCAGATCGGCTCGGCTCACTTCCAGCCGTAGTTACAAGCCAACTACTACAAAGCTCAAACTTGGTAAGAGCTAAGAGGGGTTCAAAATGAGAATATTAAAAAATATGGGTACTTCTGAAAATAATAAAAAACTACACGGGGGTATATTTTGTAATTATTGTATTCCAAAGCTATATATGTAACCTTCCACTCGTCTTTCTTCTTCTCCGCCGTGCTCTTCAACCCTTACTCCCTTAGCTCCGCCGAATCAACAGGAAAATCCTCGAAGCTCCGGTAAGTCTCAAACGTCACGCATTCAGCACGCCTCTCCTTGATTTAGATTCTCGGATTTCCCTCTAAATTCACCCTAACAATCAGGGTTTTTGGTCTTCATTCCATTATTCCAAGGTATTTATAATGCTCCTTTGCTGCGAGAGAAAAAAAATCATTTTTTTCATATAAATTTTAGCTCTTTTCTTTATTTGATAAGCTGATATGCTTCTTGTTCGTTTTCTTGTTTTGGTTTTTGTGATTTAGAGCGGTTTTAGCGTGATTCAGTGGCATTTATGTAGCTTTGGGAATTAGGCATACTTGTAGGGTTTCTTTGATGGTAGATGTAAAAATGTGTTTGGAATTGCGATGCTAGTATATCTCAATCAGTTGTATATCACAATGTTTGAAAATTTTGATTTTTTCTGATGAAGTTTTCAGCTTGTCAATATTTTGGTTTAGGGTTCATTTGTGCTGAAGTAGTTACTTGCTATTTGGTTGAATTGAAAATATCGAAGTACTTCAAAATTTTGAATTCCTTTTTGGGTTAGTGAAACTAAGATGTTATTTTGTTTAGCTAATCTTTCTTTAATTTGTTTTCTTCCAATTGTTTAGTTGTCACTATTCATTCTGTGTTTGTATTTGTTGCTTGATGTAAAATCATAGATGGTAGCAAGAGTTTATGAAATATGATGTATATACCATTGTTTTGTTTTAGGAAGGAATCAATGGAGACACAATCAGATGGTAATGAGGATACCATAGCTGCCATTAAAGACATAAGGCAGCAGCTCGAAGCTCGCATAGAAACACAACACAAGGCTCACTTGGAGATGCTTTCTTCTATACAGACCATAATCCCCAATCTTGTTTCCTCCCTTGACCTTTCTCTCAAGGTTGTCTCTTCTTTCAATCATCGTCCATTTTCCCCCACCCCTGCTTTGCCTCCACCTGACCCAAAATTGAATCCCAAGAAGCCTCTCGAAGCAACTCCTCGTTTTAATACCGAAACCGCTGATGGCTCTAATGAGGGTGATCTGACAAATACCAAGAATCAAAAGCAGAAAACATCTTTGGAATCAAATACTGTTAAACAGGTTGAATCCGAGAGTGTAAATCCGTTGGCAGTGGTCCGATCGATGGTTGCTGTTTGTTTGCTTGGGCGAGTACCATTCAGAGCAATTGATTCTTCCACTGTGTTGAGAAAACTGGAGAATGATCAGACAGTTACGCCTGCAGAGAAGGCAGCACTTCAGGAGCTTGGGGGAGATTCAGGGTCTACACTTGCAGTGGAGATAGCTTTGAGGTCAATGGCAGAAGATAATGGTGGCGTTGAGCTGGAGGAGTTCGTGGTAAGTGGCAAGGCAAGAATTATGGTTTTAAGTATAGACCGAACTCGGCTTCTGAGAGAGTTGCCAGAAACTGCACAGTATCAGCAACTTGAATCAAGTTCCAGAGATGGAAATGCAAATCAAAATCAAGGGCAGCAAATCACTCCAGGTGGCACTAATGCCAATGGCAGTTTGCTTGGGATGGGAAGGCCAGGTCTTAGGCCAATGTCTGATATATGGATGCCGCATGGGGATCCTCACATGTCGGGTTTACAACCAATGTTTCCGGGAGGACCAACGGGAGCACCGAGACTAATGGGCATGATGGGAGCACATAGAGGCATGAGTATTCCGCCAATGCATAGACTCCCCTTGGGGCCAAATGCACCCGGTAGTAGTCCTAATTCAATGCCTCAGAAACCAAGAACCATAGAGGATGATATGAAGGATCTTGAGGCTTTGTTGAATAAGAAATCATTTAGGGAGATGCAAAAATCTAAAACTGGTGAGGAACTATTGGACCTAATTCATCGGCCAACTGCTAAGGAGACTGCTGTTGCCGCTAAGGTTTGACCCCATTGCCTACTTCAATAGGCTTTATGCCGAAGTTTCTATTGTGCTTGTTGCCATCTTTTACTTCTCTCCAGCATTATGTACAGGTTAATCTTATCCAGCTTGTTTGCAATGTATTATTCAGTTCAAAACAAAAGGTGGTTCTCAAGTGAGGCAATACTGTGACTTGCTAACAAAAGAGGATTGTCGTCGTCAATCTGGTTCCTTTATAGCATGTGAAAAGGT
>JASCZI010271865.1:362602-391351 GCA_036250425.1 Stylosanthes scabra
GAAGGACAATATTTTACCGTTTTCCCACACGTATGATTTCATTTCTGTTTTATTTACTCTCCTTTGGTTTAGGCTGGTGTCACCTGTGAGTGTGGTTTCCAATTACCATGGAAAGAGATATACTTCTAATTAGCATTTGTTGATAACAATTCCTGCTCATTTTCTTTACAGGTTCATTTTAGGCGGATAATTGCTCCTCATACTGACATCAATTTAGGGGACTGTTCTTTTCTTGATACTTGTCGGCACATGAAGGCATATTTCTTTCCTGTGATTCTATCTTATGAATTGTTTTATTTTGCTTATGTATAACATAGTCTGAACTCTTATCATTCTTCTGACCTTTGGCTTTGATAGACATGCAAGTATGTTCATTATGAATATGACCCTACACTTGACGTGTCTCCAACAATGATGGGTGCACCTCCACCTCCAAAGCCACTAAAACCTCAGCGAGCTGAATATTGTTCTGAGGTGGAACTTGGTGAGCCACAATGGATCAACTGTGATATACGTAACTTTAGGATGGACATATTAGGTCAGTTTGGAGTAATCATGGCAGATCCACCGTGGGATATTCACATGGAACTGCCTTACGGAACAATGGCCGATGATGAGATGCGTAGTCTTAATGTCCCTGCTCTGCAAACTGATGGACTAATTTTTCTTTGGGTCACCGGACGTGCAATGGAGCTTGGACGTGAATGGTATCTGCACTTGTTACTTGTCACATACTAATTTTTTCTGATAAGGAATGAATTTGGCTTGCTTATATTGCAAAATGCTTTGTGCAGCTTAGAACTTTGGGGATATAAACGAGTTGAGGAGATAATTTGGGTGAAAACAAATCAACTTCAGAGAATAATCAGAACTGGTCGTACGGGTCACTGGCTCAATCACAGCAAAGAACATTGCCTTGTTGGGATAAAAGGGAATCCTGAAGTGAACCGAAATATTGATACCGATGTTATTGTTGCTGAAGTCAGGGAAACAAGCCGCAAGCCAGATGAGGTTTGTATAGCACTCAACTACTTCCTGATGGATAATTATTAGGTCATTTTCAAGATGAGATAAAGAATTATTGTCATTTTCCCCTGCAGATGTATCCTATGCTGGAGAGGATAAGTCCAAGAACAAGAAAGCTGGAGTTATTTGCTCGCATGCACAATACTCATGCAGGGTTGGTTTTCTTGACTGAAATAATATTTCTTAGATTGCCATAGCCCAATCGGTTAGTCTGGATTTGAAATGATCCTTGATGCTATGTTACTACTGTTCCCATGATATCGTTGTATAGATTAAGTACTTTGTTATCTATAATCTTGGGTTTAGGTTAAAAAATTAATCTTTATATCTAGGATTTCTTTTTGTTCATTTCTTTGTAATTGATCTTGTCTCGATTGTTCCCTCAGGTGGATGTCACTTGGTAATCAGTTAAGTGGTGTGAGATTGGTTGATGAGGGACTGCGGGCAAGGTTTAAGGCCGCGTATCCTGACGTGGAGGTGCAGCCCGCATCACCACCCAGAGCTTCTGCTATGGAAGTCGACTCGACTCATACACAGAGTCCATTCACAGAACCAAAGTCCACTGCAGCCCCAGACACTTCCTATGCCTCAGAAGAGAAGGCAATGGCGATTGATGTGGACGTTGCCGGATAAGTTTCCACTGAGTCAATATGATTAGTAGGGGCATTTTCTTGATAAAATCTGAATGGAAGACATCAAAACAGCATTTTGACCTTTGTAGTTGTAAGTTTTGACTTGTGTTCTTGTCACAAGGCTCTTTTTGAGAGCAAATGGACGATTTGGTTATGGTCTTAAAGTATGGTTATGTAAATTACAAAAGCTAGTGGTTAGTGATGAGAAAATGCTGTAGAAGTCTCATTTTAGCTGTGCAAGTTCATGTTCATTACATTATTATGTTTTGGTAGAGTTAAATTCCATTTTGGTCCTTGAGATTTCAATTGCACCATTTTGGTCCCCGACATTGAGAAAATTACACTAAATTTGTCCTGACCTCTCTTTCGATCTAATTTTTATAAATTTTGTGAGTGACGTGACAACTATTTTGCATGTTGGATAACAAGAAATGACGTTTTATTTATGATATTAAATCATTATTAAAAGCTAACATAGTTTACTATTTAATCCCTTCATAACCCTTCATATCAGTTTGCCAATAACCTGAAACAAAATTCTTTCCTTATCAATATTCAGTAATACACTTAAATCTTCAATAATTTTATGTGTATACAAAAAATCTATCATCAAATTAGCTATTCAAATAGAATACATATTCAAATATGAAATATATATTGAAAATAAGTCAAGAATAATTTTGATAATACTGAATACATATTCAAATATAAAATATATATTGAAAGTAAGTCCATAATAATTTTAATGATAACTAGTATCATATAAGATTATTACATTTACATAATACCTTTTAGTTTATGCTGAGAGTTGATTTAGTTTATATTTAGATTTAATTAGTATGTACCTTAATCACCCACTAAACAATGAATAAGTTATCTACATGGAGATCTAATCTAAGTGATATGATGAATGATAAACATGTTGAAAATTTTAGTCACAAAATATGATATATGCTATCTACTTTGTCTTCAACTTTATGAAGTAGTATTATTCTTATGAATTGTAACCATAATTGAAATTAAAAAAATATATCCAAATTTGTGCTATGTGGCCATGAAGTGGGACGGCAGTGGTGGAGGGTGGCGTGCCCTTGAAGAAGAAAACTAATCACAAACAATAGAGACATAAAGTTATGAGAACTCACGACTCCAATAAAGGGCTAAGCAAGGAGATAGGTCCCATTAATTATTATTATTATTACTCTATAATTCTATATCATATATCATATATTCCAACATTATATTCACAATGTTGCAACCACACCGAACCCAATAAACTTTGACCTACTCATATTATTTGACACTGCTATTTTTTTTATATATATTTTTCATGGTATCTCCTATTCTGATAAACTAATCACTAATCTATCGTATATTGGAGCTCTATTTATTCTTTCTCCTAACATAATAATCAAGTTATATAACTGCCCACTAAAATAATTAGTTAATTATGTGAGTGTAGGAAGATAAAATAAATGAGTGATACTAAATATACCACTATATACATTTGTACACACCATTTAATAACATGAAAAATTTAAATATTAATAAAAAAAATATAAATTTTTGTGCTAATGTTATATTTTTTGTGTTATTAAATTGTGTGTATACACGTAGATTTATTCAAAGTGAATATTGAGTAAATGTGTACCGTCAAATAGTAGATTGATATAGTAATTGGTGGTGTATTTTTTATTGTATTTTATTTATAGTAATTGGAGATATGTAATTTTTTTTTATTATATTTTGTTTATATTGCTATAACTTGAAATTTTCATTGGATCCTTTACGACAATGCTGAAAGGATGTCAGGAGGATTCGACTTTTTCTCTTATTAAGTAGAGACTCTCTTACGATTTTTTTTTTAAAAAATTGGAGCTGTTGGAATCTAAGCTATGGTAACTTAACTTTTTAAAAAAAGAAAAATTATTGGCTATAGTATTATGTCTTAATAACGTTTATATAACAGCAACTCCAATAAAATTTTTTTTATTCAATTTCTATTCCTGATCTATCTGCCATAAAAAATAACTTCACGTCAACTTTTGCATCATAAACAGTAAATAGAAACGCAAATCTTCTATCTATTCTCCAATGGTAGAGACTGACATTAGTTTTCATTTCGGGCTCATTTATTTAATTAATAAAAATAAAAATAAATAATCCTATTAAAAATTATTTTTTATAATATTATTATAATATATAGATTAATAATAACATATTATTTTGAAATACTTAATATATAAAAATCTAATAATTTCATAAATAATAACAATAAAATATAATGCAGTCAAAAAAAAAATAATACATAATAATATGTATTGTAATGTTAAATTGTGTAATGTTAACTTGCAAAGAGAATAATATGTACTGTATAAATTAATATTTTTTAACTTTTTACAAAAAAAAAAAACATTGAACATGTGTCAATTTATGAGAGGCATTGGCAAGGAGAGATGGTTTCTACTAAGAGAAACGTTCCTCCCTTGGGAAATGAGCAAAGACTCATTCCAAATGCACTCCAAGGGTAGAAACGGTACTTTATCAAACACAACAGTGAAGAGAGACGCAACTTTGTTACCGTTGGAGTTGCTCTAAGCCATTTAGCCTTTATATATATATAACACCGTCTGACATCTACCAATAAAGAATAAATTAAATGGAATCGTTATATAATGATGATGATTGTTTTTAAAATTTCATTGGATTCAAAAGCCAAATTAAAATTAACTAAAACAATAATAAACTAATCTGCAAAAAACATTTTACTACCATGATGGGGCACTATAATCTCTAAGTGAATAATATATTAATTCTAGAATCAAGTTACATGTAATAATTAATATTAGAGAAAGTTTTAACACCATGTATATATATAAATAAAAACTTAATATTTATCACTCACTTATGATTTCAAAGCAACGAAAAAGGAAAGAAAGAAATAAAGAGATTTACTATCTATGTATCATCTATGGCTAGAAACTGTGTATCATCACATGCAATTGCAATGTTAATGATCATGGGAATGATTATTTGTTTTTCCTTTATTGAATGTAATCACATTATTCCTAAACAACATTGGATTACTTCTAACTCTTATTATCATATTGTATCTGAGTTAGAAAAATGTATCCAACGATGCCGAAAAAACATTCCTGAAGGAACCATCGCTAGAAGGTATTGCATTAGCAGATGCCATGATCATCATTATGAAGTAAAAATAAATAGTATTGGTAGGTATCTAATTTATTTTTTAGTTTATACTATGGGAAAATTTTCAGGTATACCGATTTATTAATATACATGTAATCTGTAACCTTAATTTTAATTAAAAAAATTTAAAATATAAATATAAATCAAAATCAACGATTACAGATTACAGGTATACCGATAAATCGGTATACCTGGAAAATCTTCCTATCATATATATGATGATGAATATTAATTGTGTTCTAATAAGATTTACCTTTCAAGATTTATTTATTTATTTGTTTTTAATTTTTGGGTTACCGGATGAAGCTTACGTGAATAATCCTCGGATGCATGGGTGAAGATTATTGAATTGAAGAACATTTTATTATTAGCTCGTTGTTTAGGTCAAGAAGTGATTCATCATGCATGTGGTTGATTTTAGTTGTTGTTTTTATTAAGGTTAAACTTGAATGGGTATTAAAATTGCGTCGAAGAAAGCAAAGTGAATAAGTGAGGAGTTTATAGAATAAGAGACTTATTAACTTAATATTTTAAGGTTTTGAGTTTGATATGATATCTTTACATCTTATGTTTTTTCATTTCTCTCGGAAGTCTTTCCAATGATAGTCGAGAGTTTCCATAGTGGCCCAACAGTTTTAATGCTCGTTACTTAATATTTTTTTTTTTCTTGTCGTGTATTACTTTCAAGTTTCAATAGTTCAATTACAAAAAGCTAGTGGTTAGTGATGAGAAAATAATGCTGTAGAACTCATTTTAGCTGTGCAAGTTCATATTCATTACATTATTATGTTTTGATAGAGTAGTTAAATCTCATTTTGGTCCTTGAAATTTGCGGGTTATATTAAAATAGACTCTTGATATTTTAATTGCACCATTTTCGTTCTTGACATTGAGAAAATTACACTAAATTTGTCCCTGACCTTTTTTTTGGTCTAATTCTTATCAATTTCGTGAATGACGTAACAACTGTCTTATAACAAAAAATGACGTCGTTTCACTTATGATGTTAAATTATTATTAAAAGCGATATATTTAGTATTTAATCCCTCCATAACCTTTCATATGAGTTTGCTAATAACCTGAAACATAATTCTTTCCTTATCAGTATAGTATTCAGTAATACACTTAAATCTTTAACGATTTTACGTGTATACAAACAATCAATAATCAAATTAGCTATTTAGATAGAATAGCTATTTAAACATGAAATATATATTGAAAATAAGTTAAGAATAATTTTAATGATAACTAGTATCATATAAGATTATTACATTTACATAATTAATACCTTTTAGTTTATGCTGAGAGAGTTGATTTAGTTTATATTTAGATTTATTTGGTATGTACCTTAATCACCCACTAAATAATGAATAAATTATCTACATGAGATATAATCTAAGTGATATATATGATGAATGATAAACATGTTGAAAATTTCAGTCACAATATATGATATGCTATCTACTTTGTCTTCAACTTTATGAAGTAGTATTATTCTTATGAATTGCAGTGCCCTTGAAGATGAAGACTAATAATCACAAACAATAAAGTGATGAGAACTCACAACTCCAATAAAAGGGCTGAGGAATGATAGGTCCCACTAATTTTTACTATAACTATAATTCTATATCATATAGGAAGTTGGAAAATTATACGGTATGCCGTGAAAATAATGACATACAGTATTTTATCGCTTTTTAGCCGTTGATCTTTTATTGATTTTAATTATAGATTTTAATTATATAATTAAAATCAATAAAAGATCAACGGCTAAAAAGCGGTGAAATGTCGTATGCTACTAAAAACAACAGCATACCGTATAATTTTCTAATCATATATTCTAACACTATACTCTAATGTTGGAACCACACCGAACCCAATAAACTTTGAGTAATGCTATTGCGACAATCTTTTTAGTAAACACCGAATTTATATGCGTATGACAATATATTATTATTAATTAAATATATATTTTTAATAGTCATAAAAATAATATAACGTAATTATGTACTAAGTAGTTATAGTATGTTTATACAGATGTCAGTACTTATTAAAAGGATGTATACATAGCGAAATCGACAAACTTTAACCTACCCATATTCCTCAATTCTCAATGTAAAATTTGATCTGCGCAGAATTCAACAAACTAATGACTAATCTGCCTATTTATTCTTTCACCTAAAATAATAATCAAGTTATATAACTACCCACATAAAATAATTAGTTAATTATGTGAGTGTATGAATATAAACTTATTAAATATGAGGTTGTTATGCACCGGCTAATAAGGTTCAATTCATTAAATCAATAATCAACTTACTTGGTCCATAAGTCAAGGATCAAGCTAAAAGGTTAAGGATCAAGCTAAAAGAAAAAGATTTGATGAGATCATGAGGAGATCCCATCCAAATTTTAACCACCCGCTACTATATAAGCAGGGGCAACGCCCCCTCAAGGTACGCATTCTCTAAACTCTAATCTCTCATATTAGCCCTAGAATACTCATATTCCTAATTCTGAGATTCTAGTGCTATTCTCTCATCATATCAATTACCTTCTTCGGATCCAGCCCTCGGACTCTTTCGAGTGCTTCCCCTCGGAAAGAACACTTTTTCTCTCTCATTCTCACTATTTACTCCCTCTCACGACTAAAGTCCAATGGATTATTGTTCGATACATCTGTGCTTAACAGAGGTAAATGTGTAAATATAAAACTGCTAGAATCAACCACCATATGCATGCATCACATGACAAGTAATAAGCTATGGTGACTTACCCTTATTTTTTTTATTGGCTATAGTATTATGTCTTAATAATGTTTATATAAGACATTTAGCCTTTATATATATAATATTTAACACCGTTTAATTTGACATTACCAATAAAGCATAAAATTAAATGGAATCGTTATGTAATGATGATGATTGTTTTTAAAATTTCATTGGATTCAAAAGCCAATTAAAAATTAACTAAAACAATAAACTAATCTGCAAAAAACATTTTACTACCATGATGGGGCAATATAATCTCTAAGTGAATAATATTTTAATTCTAGAATCATGTTGCATGTAATAATTAATATTAAAGAAATTCTTAACACCATATATATATAAATAAAACTTAATTTATCGCTAACTTATAATTATTTCAAAACAACAACAAAAAAAAAAAGAAAGAAAGAAAGAAAGAGAACTATTATCTATGCCTAAAAACTATGCATCATCATATGCAAATGCAATTGCAATGTTAATGATCATGGGAATAATAATTATTTGTTTTTCATTTATTGAATGTCATCACATTATTATTCCTAAACAACATTGGATTACTTCTAATTCTTATTATCATATTGTATCTGAGTTAGAAAAATGTATTGAACGATGCCGAAAAAACTTTCCTGAAGGAACCATCACTAGAAGGTTTTGCATTAGTAGATGCCATGATCATTATAAAGTAAATAGTATTGGTAAGTATCTAATTTATTTTTTAATATTTTTTAGTTTATATCGGAGTTAATTCTGAATTTGGTTCCTAAAATTTTAATTTTTTGTTAAAATGGTTCGTGAAATTTATTTTACCTCTATTTAGTTTCCGAAACTTAGAAATGCATCTCACTTTTTACGTTTATGGAGCAACTTTTATCACTCATACGTTAATATTATAATGATATAGATGGATGACCACCACAATAAACATCGTTTTGGATATTTATGATGGCAATCATCCGAAGTAAAATAACATATGAGTGATAAAAGTTGTCTCATGAATTAAAGTGAGATACATTATTTCTAAACTTGGAGGACGAAACAAAAATAAAATAAACTTTAAAAATTATTTTAACAAAAACAAAATGAAACTTTACAAACCTTATTGAGAATTATCTCATTTATATTGTCATATAAATTGTGTTCTAATAAGACTTACCTTTCAAGATTTATTTATTTATTTTAAATTTTTGGGTTACCAGATGAAGCTCACGTAAATCCTCCGATGCATAGGTGAAGATTGAAGAGCATTTTCTTGTCGTTGTACTTCAATTGTAGTTGAGTTTCAACAACTTAATAATAATTTTTATAAGATAAGATAGTAATAATAGCTTCTATCTAGATTGGAGTTCGGCTTTTCTTGGAAGAAGATATATTTTGGTTGATGAAGCTAGGGAACTAACGTTAGGGAATTAATAGGGAGCCAAAAATGTAATTAGGGAAATAGTGGGTGGTAGAAGGGGAGAGAGAAAAAAAAATGATATCGACTTCCTATTGTGTTCTTAATATTGACTCTCAAAACTTTCTCATACGGAATATACGATAAGTCATGTAAAAACTTATAATTTATATTGAGTAACGGATTAAGCCGAATTATAACTTTCGTAGAGCAATTAACTTGAGTTTAAATTAGGAAAAACATATGTAGTTAATATTTTTCTAATCAATAAGTTAGTTCATAAAAAATAAAATATTCATAATTATTATTCATAGAACATCTACAATAAAAAAATAGAACATTCGAAACCTAAAGCAATCAATAATCAATAAAAAAAATAGAACATCCAAAATCTATAAACAAAATATCTAAAACCTAAAGAAATAGAACATTCAATATAAATTGTTGGCTGATATTTACTGATTTTTTATTAATTATCTAGAATTATTTATTTAATTAATATTTAATAATGTTGGGCTTTTTATAAGAGGTGTGAGTATAATTATTTATCTTAAAATTTAAAATAGTGGACATTCAAATTTGGGCATAGATGCTAGGTGTCTTTATATGATAGTGTGTTGCACATGTGATTATGTGAGTGTGAAAATCTACAAAGACTTGGACTTGGAAGCCATAACCAAAACCGCCCTTGTGTTATGAAATTATATGGCTTTATGCTTTAATGTGCACATTATTATGTCTGCCCAACACAAGCACAATGATAAAAAGTAAAATGGGTTAATATATTTTCAATAATTGAATATCACCTATTCTTGTAGATAACTCAACTCACACCCCTGACTTTCAAAAATAAAAAATAATTTCATCAATTGTTAAAAAGAAATTATTGGCTGCTTGTTCAGTCGTTTTTTTTATTGTTTTTAAAAATAAATTTTAAAATATTTAGAAATATAATATATAATAGGCATGTAACTTTATTTAAAAATACAATTCAAATAATATTTCAATAAATAAATTAACAAAAATATAAAAAAAAAACTTTTTTTTTAATTAACATGCTTTTTCTTATGAAAATACCTTCAAAGCAAAAGGGAAAGAAAATATGCATCCACTCTAAGTTGCAGCAGCAAGTAATATAACATTTAAGACTTGTACACAACAAATTAACTAACTTTCTATTGTTATATGATTAAATGATGATTAGAACATGACACCTACAGATAACTAAAACAATGCAATCTTAGACATATGTATTTCCAAGAGTTAAGAATGACAATAACTTGGGATGTGAAATAATTTGGGTTACGTTCTAGATGTATATACTTACCAATTTATTTATTACTTTTTGTTAATAAGAACACTGTTTAAAAACACTAAAAGAAGTAAATATTTATATTTTATTTTATTTTATGTATTAATAAAATCCTATTTTTTCATATTTTCTGTCTTTTAAATTTTATGAAAAAAGAAAACACTAAAAATAATAATTTTTTTTACTTCATCGCTTATTTTCTTTTTTTTTCTTTTTCCTTTATGAAATTTAAAAAACACTAAAAATAAAAACAGAAAATAAAAATGCAAACAAAACATATCCTTACTATTCTTATAACACTAATCAGGAATTATTTATTAATAAATTAAAGAGATTACAAATAACAACAAAACATTATCCCACTAGGTGGGTCTGCTACATGGATCAAACGACGCTATTGAAATCTATAATGTATCATGTCTATCGGGGGCGAAGCTAGAACATAATTTTAGGGGGGCTATATAAAAAATATGACTTTGAGTGAGTGAAAAACAATTAAATTAGGGGGGCTAATATGAAAATTATAAGGGTTTATATATAAAAAAAATTTGGTTTGGGGGGCATTGCCCCCCTTGGCTTGAACTAAGCTTCGCCCTGATGTCTATAGAGAGATCATTTATATGTAGATCTCGTTTGACCATCTCATTGATGGTCTTCCTCTCTCTTTCACCCCTTGCGCACCTTCCATCTCATCCACCCACTTGACTGGGTGATTAGTCGGTATTTTTCTCACATATCTAAACCATCTTAGACGTGATTCTACTATCTTATCGATAATAGGTGCTACTCCAAGTTTCTCCCTTTCTATTCTTATAACACAGTAATCTGGAATTATTTATTAATAAATTAAAGAGATTAAACAACAATTTTGATTAGTTATGCTTCTACACAATTTCTAAAAAATAATCCTCCTTTTAAACTTTAAATTAGCTAAACCTTCATTCCCTCCTATAAATACTTCACATAGAGCTTCACCCTTTCATTCACACATACCTCAAAAAACAAATATTAAAGTTCATGAATCTCTTCTTGAAAGTTAACATGAGGATAGAAGTAAGAACCTCTCTCACTCTATCTATTTTAAGAATTAAACTAATCCAATTTGATCTTAACTGTTTTAATTTATTTTGCAGGGTATGAGACTAGTTTGTGCTTTGATTGTGGTGATGATTGTGTTGCTGAATTCAGAGAAAGGTGAGAGCAGAAAATCAAAGGTAGTTGAAAGAAGCAGAAACTGGTTTGAGTACAATGCTATAAACTGCAGAGAACACAGTGCATCATTGAGTGATTATGGTGGAGTTGGAGATGGAAAAACATCAAACACAAAAGCATTTGAATATGCAATCAGAAACCTGAGTGAGTATGCATCAAAAGGAGGTGCTCAGCTCTATGTTCCTGCTGGAAAATGGCTCACTGGAAGTTTCAGTCTCATTAGTCACTTCACTTTGTATCTGAATAAAGATGCTGTTCTTCTTGCTTCTCAGGTATCTTCATTTTTATCTTAGTGTTTTTTTTTTATTGAAAAAAATATCAAAACTATCCGTGAAAGATTGGGATGCTAATAGAATTGCCATGAATGAAGGAAATTAATTTTCTACCCACGAAAGATAAGCTCTATCTATAAAAACTACCCGAACATTAATAACTTGTCATAAAATTTGAGTAGATTGAACAGACAAAACTCATCTTTCACGGATAGAAAATTATTTTTCTATCGTTCATAATAGTTTTGTCGGCGCTCGAATATTTGATTTTGGTATTTTTTTTTTTTTTGGGTATAAGTATTGTTTTGTAAGAAGATTAGAGAAGTCTCTTAAACTCTCTGCATTTCTGTTCTAAAGCAATTCTTAAATGAAATCTTAATATAATCAATTTAATCTAAATTGAGCAATTTAGTACTGCTGATCAATGTCACAGAAAAAAGTTCCTTATATATGACTCAAGCATAATGAATTTTTATCAAAGCCTGCTTTATGCAATAAAAAATGAATTTTTGTTTTTAAAAAAATCACTATTCATTATACATATATATCAGGTATCATCAGAGAGCCTTGTACCCTCAATTTCATATATATTTTTATGATTTATATTCAGAGTGCTTCTTACACAATTTTCAGTGTTCATTACATTAGTTTAACATCCTGCATTTTTTCTTTTTAATACTAAAGTAGTGTTTCTGTTCCAATATATATTATTTTTTCTGATTCTACTACTGACTGTGGTATCTGCACTAATAATGTTCTTGTTCCACTTAATTGGCCTCATCTGCCATTTCTATGATCCCTTTTGTAAAGAACATGGCAAGCACTATTTCCCTGCTCTGACATGAAATAAATTAAAAGTTTAAAACAACTACCACTGTGTCTTAATAAAAAAATTGAACAAATTAGGAAGCAGGTAATCTTGTCTTAGCAATCGTTAACTAACTTTGCAGTAGAATTTAAATTCGCGACGGATTAATCTTTAACATGTTATGCTATTTAATATTTATCACTTTCATGCTAACTCATGAGAAGTGAGTCACTCACTCATCAAAGTAATGTAGATAGGAGTTTTTGAAGGAATTCAATTGAGTTATAAATGAGGAAAAATGTTAAACAAATGGAATACAAATTTATCACAAAGTTCTTCACTTCCCCTACCATTACTAGAAAAATCTGGCTTTCATTTAATTCATGAAAATAACATACAAACTTCTTCTGAAACACATGATCAACATCATTAACAGCTGTTTATTATTACAAATGTTACAATAGTAAATGAACTTAATAAAACAATTTCCTAAAATATATTCCTCCTACCATTTTCTGGTCTGTTATCCTAAATAAGTATTATAATAATATAATGACATGGTATGGTCCTAACTTCTAACACACCTTTTTGTCTTGTTGTTCAGAGTGGGAATTGTTCAGGTTGTGTGACTTGTGAGTTCTGACATAATTTGGCATTTTTTACTTTTGGGGTTTAAGGTTTAAAAAAATAAAAATAAAAAACAGAACACTAATAATCTAAAGATATAATATTGAATAAGATTAGATCTAACAAAATTAATTAATAAAGTTATTTTTTTTTTATCAAAGATATGTTGGAAAAAAGGCTCGAACGAGAGACCTCTACTAAGAAAAAGAGACAAATGTCATTTGAGCTATAACTCATTGGCAATAAAGTTATTTCTTTGAAAGAGATGATATTGGTTATCATAGTTTTCTTCTTCTTCTTTTTTTTCTCGTAGAATAGAATTTTTCTTATTAATATAAACATTTTTAATTCTCAATTAATATATAAACAATCTCAATTATTATTAGTGTTTGAACATTATTAACATTATAAAAATTTAATTTTCATATTAGTACCATTTTTTTGTTAGAGACAAATTGAAACTAATCATAATAAACAGTAGAATGCATGAAAACAAAGCTTATCCCAAAATTCATCAAATTTAATTTTACACCTTGATCTAAAACTTGTAGATAGAGTTTATTAATTGTCACAAATATATCTCCAACCAAATAAATATATATAACCATGAGAAATTTCACTACTTAATTTATTTTTATATTAGGATATGAATGAGTGGCCTGTGATCAATCCACTACCATCTTATGGAAGAGGAAGAGATGCTGCAGCTGGAAGGTATACCAGCCTCATATTTGGAACAAACCTCACTGATGTTATTATCACAGGTATGAAAAAGAAAGAGAAAAAAAAAAGTTGTAGGAAAAACAATAATTATCAAACTGTTAGTTAAGAGCTGGTGAAAAGTTTCATCTAACACATGTTCTATGTTTCAAAATGTTTGAATTCTATACTTTAATTTCCACAATTCACTTACTCTACTTGAGTATAATATATATTTATTAGGATTTTTGTTTTTTTTCAATTATATATATACTTGTTCATTTTAGTCAAATATTTTTTTTTTCCTTTTCAATTAGGTATCTAGTCTAGGTTATATTTAAAGTCAATAATGTTGTCTCTCTTAGGTAACCTAATCTTCTCTGATATTCAAATATTTTTTTTATTATTTTTTGTTTAAAAAAACTAATTTGTTAGAGGCACAGATACATACATACTGTGAACTATGAATTAAATAATTTTATGATTATAGTGATTATGAATTAATTAATCTTACTATTGAAATTATTATGAACACTCTGTGGTAACAGGAGACAATGGCACCATAGATGGTCAAGGTGCATTTTGGTGGCAACAATTTCACAAGAAAAAATTGAAATACACTCGCCCTTACTTGATTGAATTATTGTTCTCAGAGAATATTCAAATCTCAAATCTAACTCTCCTAAATTCACCATCATGGCATGTTCATCCAACTTATAGCAGGTAGTAATAATAATGATCCTAATACCCTTGTCAAATAGTTATTAGTTCAAATTAAAGTCTTAAAAGCACTTTCAAAATCACATTTGAGTTTTTGACTTTAGTGACACCAACATAGTAACAACCACTTTTGATTCTTTTTACAAATTTCAAACACTATACAGCAACATTATTATTAAAGGCATCACCATCAATGCTCCTGTCACATCTCCAAACACTGATGGAATTAACCCAGGTCAGTAAAAATATATATAGACAGTAATTTTTTCCTTTCCTATTGTTGACTTAATTTTTATAGAATGTTGTCCGGATGTAAATGGTATATTGGTACATATGTAAGTGTTATAGGCCGTCAAAATGGGTCACACTTGTCGGATAACTCATTTATCCGTCTAAATAGATGACCTTTTGTCCTTAAGTCCGGACCATTTAAAATTCGGGACTTAAATGGGCTGGCACGTTTATTTACCTTTTTTTAAAAAATAACATTTTTTCTTATATTTTATCTTACGATTCGGAACCCGATCCATCAACTAAAAATTAATTAATTAATTAATTAAACGGACCAGCTCGTTTACCCGTCGAGCTGGCCATAAATGGGCCGGACTAGAAAAATTAGTCCGTATAAAATCGGGCTAAACGGGCCGGACCTAAATGGATCAGGACCATTTAAAATTCGGGGCTTAAATGGGCCGGCGCGTTTATTTACCTTTTTTTAAAAAATAACATTTTTTTTTATATTTTATCTTACAATTCGGAACCCGATCCATCAACTAAAAATTAATTAATTAATTAATTAAACGGACCAGCTCGTTTACTCGTCGAGCTGGCCATAAATGGGCCGGACTAGAAAAATTAGTCCGTATAAAATCGGGCTAAACGGGCCGGGCCTAAATGGATCAAGCCCACCTGTTTGACAGCCCTAGTTATTAAAAGGGGATTTATTCGACCTAAATGTAAATGATACAGATGTGAATTTTATTAAAAATATGTGAAGACTCATGTCTGTATTCTACTTAATTTTTGTAAGATATAAGGAATAAAATCTTTATTAAGAAAATCTTTTATATTTGTATCAATTTACATCTACATCTGTACCGAATCACTTCCCTATTAATCTATTAGAAACATATTTGAATCCACAAGTGTATTCTACTTTAGTTTTTGTTGTATGTAGAAGGTAAAGTTTATATGGTAAAAGAATCTTTTATCTCTGCGTGAATTTATATTTGTACCTAATACGAAACTATTTTTTATTCTTTTTTAGATTCTTGCACAAACACCAGAATTGAAGATTGCTACATAGTTTCTGGAGATGACTGTGTAGCAGTGAAGAGTGGCTGGGATGAATATGGCATAAAGTTTGGTATGCCAACAAAACAACTTGCCATTAGAAGGCTCACTTGCATTTCACCATACAGTGCTACCATTGCCTTAGGAAGCGAAATGTCCGGCGGAATCGAAGACGTTAGAGCTGAAGACATCACAGCCATCAACACAGAATCCGGTGTCCGGATCAAGACGGCTGTAGGAAGAGGAGGCTATGTCAAGGACATATATGTCAAAAGAATGTACCTTCATACAATGAAATGGGCATTCTGGATGACCGGTAACTACGGCTCTCACGCCGATAGCCACTATGATCCGAATGCGTTGCCTGTGATCAAAGGAATCAACTATAGAGATGTTGTTGCAGAGAATGTGAACATGGCTGCAAGATTGGAAGGGATATCTAAAGACCCTTTTACTGGAATTTGCATGGCCAATGTCACAATTGGTATGGCTGCAAAACACAAGAAGCAGATATGGACTTGCACTGATATTGAAGGGGTTACAAGTGGTGTGACTCCTCAACCATGTGATTTGTTGCCTGATCAGGGTCCAAAGAAGATCACAGCTTGTGATTTTCCACCTGAGAATATACCTATTGATATGGTGGAGCTCAAGAAATGTAGTTACACCTTGAAACATGCATAAGCATAACAAATGAAACATGCTATGTTGTTATCATTAGCTTATTATTATCTATTATCTATCTATCTATCTTTTATCTATTATCTATTATATTTATCTATTATAATATATAAAAGTAAAAATCAAGGTAGCTCCTCGTTGAATCTTGAAATCCTAAGTCTTCTATTATGTTGCCACATCAACAAAATTCACTAGGTGACACAATTTCTTTGTATCTTTTTTTCTATCTTCTCAATTCTTAAACTCCTAAACCTACTCAATTACTCATATGATACACTAAAGTCTTCTCAATAAATATAGACAAGCTCACCATTACAAATATAATTAACACTTTAATTTTTTTAAGTTACAAAATTATTAAAATCATTTATTTTTTCTTTGTAGGTTACAAAATTATTAAATATATTTTATCAAAATATTTTTAATATCTAATCATGTAGTTATATTTTAACAAGAGCTATATATTATAGTTTATGTTTATCTTCTTTCCCACCTATTATGTGTTAAACAGGAAGTATTCTCAACCAAAAGTAAGAATTTTATTCTTTACCTTCTTTTTTAGCCATCATTTCTCATCAATTGAAGATTCATTATTTATTTCTTGTGATAGTAATAGTTTTATATGTATTATCATTTCTTTCTACAAGAATTATGTTATTTCTTTGTTATAAATCATATTCAACATAGTTTTTCCATGAATCAACATCAATTATGGTTGCCCATATTTACTTTCTTTCTTTCTTATATTCCAATAAAAGTGCTTTTGCAACAATGCCTATGTGTAAGATGATATCCCTACCTTCTTGATTCCAACAAGGCCTTACATCGAAGGACATGCAATCGATGAAATATAGGTAAGTTGATTTAATCATGATTTTAGATTTGTTAATCGTCGATATCATTATGGGTTTTCTTTTTCTTTCTTTTTTCTCGATTGCATTTGTTAGAAATTTCTTTTAATTTATTTATTTATCATTATTTAGTGTGATATATTTACATAGTTTTGTAGTACTAAAATTATAATTCTTTTTAAAATTCTAATACTTCTATTGTCATGTCATGTCAGCAATTTTTTTAACATGACACTATTTTCTTTCTTAGATCACAAATTGCTAATAGTAACCTTTTGGTTTTCTCGCTTGCTAAACTTATTACTTCATTTTCATAAAATAAAAATTTTAATGTCATTTAAAGACCAATATTACCACAATTAAATAATAATTAATTAAAAAATATAACTATTTTTTTAATATTTATTTAAAAAATTATAAACACTTTTATTCCAGGACTAAAGTCTTAAACCTATTCAATTCCAAACATTTCACTTTTTTCAATATTTCATTTTTGATTTATCCTTTTCTCTCTATTAATAGTAATATATACATAGATGTTTTTATTAATTTGATTTAATTTTTTGTCACATGTTATAGTATGAATCTGGCTTCGGCTTGATTTTCAATCGGGAGGAGGAGGAGTAACTACCACGATGACGTGACCATAATTGTGATCATTTTTGGGATGAATCAACAGATTTTAAAGACGTCAACTTGCATCTAAACGGACACCAAGAGAATTTGCATTTACATTTTCAATGAAATGTATATATGTTGTATTATTTTATTAAATACGTAATAAATTTTGCATGAAATAAATTATCATTTTGTTTGAACATTGTTAGAGATTATTTCCTTTACTTGAGGAAATTTTTTTTCAAATGTAACTATGAAATAAATATGAACACCTAAAAATAATGAAAATGTTAGGATAATATATTAAAAATTAGCTTCCTCTTTATTATTTCTATAATATACTATGTTTTCTTAATATTATATTATATATAGTTGTATGAAATAATATTCATTTTCATTGTAATACATTATTACTAACATTAACCATTACAACATTATAATTTAAACACGTTCTTTTTTATGCATTTTTTGTTGTCTTTCTTTTTATTGATATAATTTATAACTAATATATTTACGAATTTTATTATATTATCACAATAAATTTAAATATTTTTCCACACATCGCACGGGTTTTAGTCTAGTTTATATAAGTCTAGAACTTCCTACTTAGATTATGCAGATACTATTGCTCAAGTTGTGAAATGAACTATCTGTGAAACTATGTTATTTAAAGAGTTTTTCTTTCTTACCTTGACAAGTTTAAGTCATCGTTATGCGGGTTAATATTCAAATCGATCCTTGAAAGATTTTGCTAGTCATATTAATCCTGAAAAATATAATTCTTAGCCAAATTGGTCATTCTACCAATTAAATAACGTGTTACAAAATGATTGGTTTTTAGATGACGTGATGACACGTCATCTAATCATTTCGTAATATGTGGTATTTAAAGAAGACATGTCATTATCTGATTGGTAGAAGGATTAATTTGATTGAAGATTGTATCTTTCAGGGACTAAAAAAATCTTTCGGAGACCAATTTAAATAACATAATATCTTTCAGTAATCAATTTAGGTAACTTCTAAGTTCAATTGCCAGGCTAACATCAATCAAACTTTTCTACTTGAGTCTTGCTAAGAGCACATTTCTACAGATTTCTTTGACTTAAGGAACAAATATATAGCAAACAATATTTTATTTTTATTTTCTTTCAAGTATTTTGGACAATAACATAGATATTATTAGTTTCTGTCACCAAAAGTAGCAGCAACAGTTCACTGAATCAAACTATGGTCCCTAAGTCTATGCCAAAGGATAGAGAAACACAAAGGAGTTGTAGCTCTTTGATATTCTGCTCAAAACCTTCTAGTAATGTTGCTCATCTTTTGATCTTTTCCACATTGTATCTCATATCATGTGGAGAACTTCAACTTTTCAAGTAGTCTCATATGATAGCTCTTAAAGGAGTCATCAAGTATTTCGGTCACTATGCATATACAACAGCTAATGCAAACTCTCAGTAAATAGGTGGATCAGGATTGAACTTCACAGATTCTCTCCAGATGAGTTCCTTGATGTCTTCTTCAGTGAATGATGGTTGCTCGAAGTCGAAACTGAATGGTCTTAGACAAACAGGTTCCTCATTGATATCATGGAGCGGAGCCATGTAAGGGTGACACAAAGCCTCATCAACTGTAAAGTAACCAGTTACCATCAATAAAATTATAAAAATACAGAAAATCAAATCCTGTCATATATGAAAGCAGAAAAATGATTTCGAACATTAATGAATTCACAGTTATTTGCAAGTTGTTTTACCTGTAATGCGCCTGCTTGGATCAAAGATGAGCATCTTCTCTAGCAGATCAATGGCACCAGCAGAAATGTTGGGAAATTTAGCAGAGAAATTTTGCTTTGCACATTGTGGAAGTTGTTTTACATATCTACGAGCATTATCACTTCGAAGAAATCCGAGGCTGGCGTCATCAGGAGAACCTACCAGCTTTAAGAAAGAAAAGGAAACTTTATCAAATCGAGATAAGATCCGAAAATGATCAAAAGATTAAGGCTTTGATGCCATCTGAGTAGACATTGGCACATAAATTCACAATCATTTCAAGTTATAGAATCAGAATTCTGAATTACACATAGATCCAAAGGTCAGATCTTAAATGGAAGGAAAAAGAACCCGTCTTAAAAGATTATGTTAGCAATTCAAAAGTTAGGAGTAAAAAGCTTCGATCAAGATATCTTAGTTAATACCTCTGTGATCAATCTCAGCTGATGAACATAATCTCTGCCAGGAAAGAGGGGCTGCCTTGTCATGATTTCACCAAGTATGCAACCAACCGACCATATATCAATCGCTGCTGTATATTCAGAACAGTTAAGAAGCAACTCCGGAGCTCGATACCATCGAGTAACCACATACTCAGTCATAA
Source organism: Stylosanthes scabra (assembly GCA_036250425.1). Lineage (NCBI taxonomy): Eukaryota > Viridiplantae > Streptophyta > Magnoliopsida > Fabales > Fabaceae > Stylosanthes > Stylosanthes scabra. Next base: position 383,113 of record JASCZI010271865.1, read on the forward strand.
AATCAGTTTCGGATGTAGTTCTAGCAAGACCGAAGTCTGCAATCTTAAGGTCACAATTGGCATTCAGTAGCAAGTTGCTAGGCTTTAGATCACGGTGCAAAACATTTGCCGAATGTACATATTTGAGCCCTCGTAACAACTGATATAGAAAATACTGCAAACAGAAATCGTATAAACAGCCTTAAATATTAAGTCTAACCTGAAAGTGATCTAAACTTCAGTTCTAGGACATCAAGTACAACCAACGAATAATAAACTACTCAAGACATTAATTGAAAGGTCATTCTATTTAACTAGGAACACATAAACTAGGTAATCATTAAAAATTAGATGCTAAATAAACAGTTAAAGTGCTGACCCGACAATGATCATCGGTCAATGGTTGATTGGAACGTATTATTTGATGCAGATCTGTGTCCATTAACTCAGAAATAATGTAAACATCGTTGAAGTTCTCCTTCTGAGGAGGTCGAATAATATCTTTAATGGACATCACCTTCATTGGAGAAATAACTGATAAGTGAGCAGTCTATTTTGCAAATTGAACACCAATGAAGGTTTTAAAATCAAAACCCAGGGGGAAAGCAAAAAGGTATAACAAATTACATTTTCATGATCCATGTGCCGAAGAAGCTTAATTTCCCGTAAGGTCCTTTTGGCATCTATTCTGTTGTCAAATGCATTCCCAACCTTCTTAATGGCAACTTCCTCACGTGTCTCGGCATTTACAGCAGCACTTCAAGGAAATTAAAAAACAAAAATGTTCCTCAAATTATAAGAAGCCATGCTCAACATATGCATGAAAGTATGATATTCCTTTAATGAATCTTCAGATACCAAGAATAGTGCTATTTACAGTATCAGCAGCATCTATACATACAAACACAGGTACCAAAGAATGTTCCTAGTTCCTACCTCATTTTCGACTTCCATTCAGGCAGAATAGCAGAAAACGAAATTCGAATACACAATAAATGGATGATATTTAACTAAAGAATTCTGACTACATCATTTTGATGGCACCAACCATATAACAAGATTATCTAAGAGAAAAATCAAACTGAAAATCAGAAACAGATTTTAGAGTAACAATCATCTCATTTTAACAACCCAAATAATGATCTAGCTCAGGAATCTCAGCCAAAAGTCAAAACCTGGCACATTCATGGCCACAAATATGATCACCATCACACCAAAATAACCAAATTTATTGTCATCCTTTTCTTAAGTTCAAATCTCTAAATCAACATTCAACAAACAGATATTCACATGATTAGCATTAAAAGAAATAACAAGAAATCCAAATTAACACAATCAACCACCACCCAACTACTAACAAATAACAGTTAACTTACATTTCTAAATCCAAATTAACTAACATAAAACAGGATTGATTAGCATTTAAAGCTAAGGTATTCCAAAACCAGAATATGCAAGTAAAAACACACCTCAGATATAAGAAAGAAAAAAAAACAGAAGTGAAAAAAAAAAATGAATTGAACTTAAAAAAGAAAGCTTTTTTCTTTCTTTTTGCATACTCACCAAACAATACCATAAGCACCTCTTCCAATAGGGCGAAGAGGAGGGACATACTTTGAAGAAACCTCAAAGAGGTTGCCATAGATGTTGTATTGAACATAGCGTCCACCATGAGTGGGTACACCTCTTATGTTATGCTCAGCTGAATCAACAGACATATCTCCCTATGAGTATTATTACTACAAGCTCTTCAAAATTGAGACCCAAAACCAAAAATGGGAAAATGGGAAGAGACCCAATATAGAAAATGGGATTCAGAGTAAGAAAGGAGCTAACTTTGAGGATTTTGGAATTTCTGTCTTGGAGACCGCAGAGGAAGGACAAACAAGAGTCAGAGAGTTTTTTTTTTTTGTCTATTTTTTGGGTGAAATATGTATTCTCAAATCTTAACTCATATCTATATATTTTTTAAAAAACACATTTTAATATTTTGTCATGTGATTTTTATAAAGGATATTAATGTTATATTAAAAAATTATAAGTAAGTAATATTTTTTTAATTAATAAATTAATAAAAAAATAAAATATTTATAATCATTATTTATAGAGTGTTTACTATAAAAATTAGTAGAATATCTATAATTTTTTAAAAATAAAACATCTGAAATTTAAATCAATCAACAATTAATTAATTTTATATTTTTTTTATAAAGAGGACATTTAAAATCTAAGAATATAAAATATTCAATTTAAATTGTTATTAACATTCATGTTAGATAATAAAAATAGTTATTGGCTTATTGCTACATAACTTAAACACTAAAAAAAAATTATTAATAGATATTCTAAAACAATTCTCTATCAACAATAATAATATTCAGTCATGGTGTAAGTAACGGTGTTGGAGCTTCTTGAAGTGGACACGTTTTCTTTACTCTTTTTATTATTTATTTTACTTTAACTTGTGTTTCTCATGAACATCGGTGTGATGGTGTGTTGTCTGTGATTTCTTCATTATGGCCTTGAGGCATGTTTCTTGTATTTCTTATCTTATGTGACAAGATCAAAAGGGTAATAAATATCATGTTGATTCACAAGTTAAGATACAGTTTGTTTAATCTCTTTTATCTCAAGCAAGGATTTAACCGTTTTAACTGAACAAAGAATAAAAAAACAGTGTTACTGAAGTTTCAACTGCAAATGGAGTATATTCTCTTAAAAGAGGTTGTAACTTGCAAGTTGCAAGCGTGTAAAAAGGTGACCAAAATTGAAAAGTACACAAAATCATCCATGGTTTAAGACTTTTGAATGAGTGGAGTCAATATTGGCCTGCTGCGGATTCAAGTGTGACTATGACCTTCTCAAATGGTATTGGTCAATTGGTCAATTTTTTAGGGGTTGATCTTGCGTGCAAGTTGTGCAAATATTCCTCTAACAGATTCTTCTTCTATTTTCGCTGTAATTTACATTTGAGCTAGTTGTGCAGGTATCTTTTTCTACCCCTTATGTTAATTTAATCCAAATTAGATAAAAAAGAACCAAAATCTAATTATCGTATAAAATACTCTTTTACAATACAGATTTTATAGCTTACATCTCACAAAAATTAAATAATATACAGATATGAACTCTCACATCTTTCAAATAAAACCTATTATTGTATAAGCTCTCAAATCCAAATTGTGTAACAAGAGAGGGCATCCATCAACACTGTTACAACTTTTTTGTTTTGGAGTAATAAACTCTACAAGGCAAAGCAATATACTTGTCCTTGCTATGGAAATGAGTGTTCCTGGAATACCTTCACTTTTTTAGTATAAAATTACAAATACTACTGTAATTAGTAGTAAGTGGTAACTAATATTACATTGCATGTCCAATTATTAATTACATAATACACATGTACAATCGTTCATACACACACATAGAAGTACAACACACAAGTGCCAGCTTAGGCAAAGTAACACTATCAATATATATATTTTAACTGTTTTGATATTACACAGAACTCAGGTGCACATTTCACCTTGATAATCCTATGCTGTAACCTAATATAACTCTTGCTACCTCAACAAACCAAACCAAACCAAACAAAACAAGATCAAACACTACATCAATTCTAACCACCCCACCAAAAAAAAAGAAGAAAACACTAGACTCATTACTTTACATACACCAAAGTTATCTGCTGCATGATTAGTGCACTAGCTGACCTACCTTACTCCCATGGACTCTCTCATTTACAATTTTATCTGGCCTCAGATTTGACAACAAAGTGTCACGGCTATTCAGAACAACTTGGAAGAATCCATCCACCTCCTTAGCAAGAAGATCTAGTCCTTGTGATAGATTCCCTGATGCATTGCTTAGCTTGTGAACACTATGTTGATGTGATTCCATCTTCGCTGTATCTACACTACCCTGGATTGTAGGGTACAATTCCTTCACGGTGGCGTCAATGGCTTCCAACTCATTCAACACAGAAAACCTGCCACTGGAAAATCTAACTCTAGTTTCCTCATTTACAAGACTCTGCAAACTTCTGAATGCTGGAGCCCAGGAATACACGTCTGCAACGTCCAAGTTCAGCAACTTCTTTGGTGAGGCTGAGAAAGCTGCGGCAAACACGCTGCAAACAAATACTGTCTGCACCTTGACTCCATACATGGCTTGCATCAAGAGCTTACCCTTGGCAGAATTTTTAACCTTGGGCAGATCAAGTGATCCCACGAGGTCATCTAAAATGGTGAGACATTTCTCGATTCTGGGGTTCCTAGAATTAATAAGCTGCCTCCAGCTATCAAGTGAAGAACAAGCACGGATAAAATGCTTTGGAGATGCAGACTCCAAACTATGCAGTGCGCACTTAACTGAAAGATGAGACTGGTTCAGACGTGAGATCTCAGAGCTAAATGCGTTGCAAATGTCTAGCAACTTCACACTTATGTCCAAGTACACATCCTTCCATTTGTCATCCCAGTCAGTCACAGGCAGCTCGAGATCTGCTACAAGGGTTAGTACGTCATTATGAGTTTCACGAAGCGATGTCATAGCTGATGTCATCCAAGACAAGCTGAGGATTTCATCCTTGCTTTTGGGTGTGAGCTTTCTCAGCCGCTCAGCCAACTTTGCTTCAAACTCGTGTAATATCGTTAGAAGTTTTGGAGAAGGGCGAGATCCTTTAGGTGATATCATCCGAAAAGGATTACCAAAAGGGAAAAAGGATTTGTTAGGGTGTGGATCCTGTGCACGGCTCATTTCTCTGGTTTACTTTACTGCAACAAACGGGACAATAGAGTTAGATATGATGAAATTACTCGGTTTAGGTATGGAAGAAGAATCACAAGCAATAATACTTGTTCACTTGATTGGTAGATATCTAACAAAATTCTGCAATAATAACAGTATTCAATGTTTTTTGTGCATCGATATTCCATTGTATTCATGTGCCGTCTCAAAGGTAGCTCTCTTTTCATACTACTAATCATATTGATGTAACAAAGTATGATAGAATTTAACATACTCACTTGAATTAACGGGTTAAACCATATCAAACTGGGGCAAATTCCAAAGTTTACCATTTTTAAAGAGACACAATAATCCAAACATACAATAAAATCGTCAAATTAGTAACCAACAAAACCAGGTTGACTCAGAACAAAGAACATCAAAAATTAAAATAGTTTTTTAAATTTACAAATAAAAACCCCCAAAAAATTCCATCAAAACTGTTCCTCCTTGAAAAACTTCAAATTTCCCACGACCCAGTTCAGATCTACACCTAAAAACTACAAAGCTCCAAAGAACAACAGCAAAATCACAACAGAACCATAAAATCCCCAAAAAAATTATAATCAAAAAGAAAATTTAGCAACCACAAAAAAGTCAAACTACCTAAACTTTATCAAATCCCTTGAGATATAGGAACAATCAACAAACAGAACCAAATAGAATCACCAATTATAACATCAATTCAAAAAATAAAAAAGAAAAATTAACAACCCTAATTCCCAAAAATGAAATTTTCAATTTAAAATAAAAAACAAAAATAATCCTTTCTTCACCATGAATTGAAGAATCAAAGAGCAAAAGTCGTCACCTGAAAGAAGAAAACGGGCTTGAGAGAGATTCGGCTTCGAAGTTGAGAGTTTTTTGTTTCTCTCTTTCTTTTTTTTTCTTTTTTTCTGAGGGTTTCAGAGTTTAGACACCGATCCTCGCTTTGTGGTAGATGAAAACGGGGTTGGTTATGATAAAGCTACGGTACTGTGCTTGATTTTTTGTCAAGTGGGGACACGTGGAGATACTCCATTGGTCTGTCATGAATTTTTTTAATGTTATATATTTTCAACGCGTTCATTGAGTGTTTAGGCAATTAGGCCGGGTTCTGTGTTGGTGGCATTGGTGTGTGATAGCTTTATTCAATATCCCAGAAACTTCTTTATATTTATCTCTTTCATCTTATTATTATTATTATATTTTAAGCATGATTTTTGCATGCTTTTTTATTAGACTGTGTTTTTGTTATTTCTTTAAGAAAAAATGAAAAAATATGTCCCAAACCTTTCTGAGATTTTAAAAGTAGTATTAATAAGTTCTTCCCATTAATTTGACTAGTGAAAATTCAGAGATTTATTAATACTTATTTTAAAAGTTAGGAATATATTAATATTCACTTTTAAAAATTAAGGAATAATTTTATATTTTTAAAGATTAGGAGTGTATTTATCTAGATTTTAAAAGGTTAAGAGCCTATTTTTTTTATATTTTTTAATATATTTAAAAAATAGGAAGGAGAGAGGAAGAAACAAATGAAATATATTGGTTTATATGAATTTCAATTTAATTTTTAATAGGAGGCCTTTTTTTTTTTTGGATTCAACGGAGCCTAGCCCAATAAGACTATTTTTATAACTCGTTAAAACGGCCGGGTCTAAATGGGATAAGCCCTGCGTTTGACGGTCCTAAATATAAGAGCGCACAAAAATATCTGTTAGTCGTTACTCTCTTCACTTCTTCGATCTTCCCTCTCTCTCCATCAGTCTCTTCAGTCTTCACTTCCTCTTTTTCACTAAATAGGGCATTTCACTATGTATTTCTATGCTAATATTTACATTTTTTCGTGTTGCTAAATGGTGTGTACAGGTATGTCTAATAGTATATTTAGTATTACCTTACATACATATGTATGGAAATAAAGGGATAAATAATAAGCAATGAATATATAATAATATAGGAAGCAAGTCAGGTACACTATGAAGTACCAAATTTTAGGGTTTACAACTGCTGATTGAAGGATATAAAGGTTTATAATTATTTAATCAACGGTTGTAAATCTTGGAGTTTGGTTATTCATGATATTCCTGATTTATTTCCAATAATATAATAAGCAATGAATAGATTCATTATTCTGATTTCATTTAAGATCATAGTTGGGAAGAAGATATATATGCGTCTTTTTTATATATAAGTAATGCTAGGGAACCAACATTAGGGAGCCAATAAATTCAATTTATAGTTATCATTCAAAACTAAGGATAGTTATCATCTGAAACTAAAAAACGTTATCATCCGAAACATAATACAATTATCATCCATAATCTTAAACTCTAAACTATCACCAATACAATTTTCATCCGAAACAGATTCAACTTATCATCCAAAATAAAATACTATTATCATCTATAACCTCACTATCACCACCACCACTATCACCATAACAACAGCAACAACAAGCACAAAAGAATGCAATAGAAACTCTCACCGTCGCCCAAAGGATCTGTCGTCGCTGACCTCGACAGAACCTTGTTCATCTCCAGTAGCTCATTCCCTTACTTTATGCTAGTTGTCGTTGAGGCCGGCAACCTGCTCCGTGGCCTTAGCCTCATCCGTCCTCTCTGTTTCTGTCGTCATCATCTCATACGTCTTCATCTTCGAAGCTATCGGAATCAGATCCTCATCTTCATCTCCTTCTCTGGACTCAAGATCCACGGCATCGAGCAACAGGGAGCAAGAAGAATAAGAGGAAGAGACGATGGCAGTCTTCTTGCGAAGAAAAAGAAGAGGCGCGGCGGCAGCGGTAGCCAGCATGTACAAGGGAGGAAGAAGAAGAAGAGAAGAAGGAAGAGGCGGCAGCGATAGCGCAAGTGACAGTTGCAGCGGCATGATGGCAATGGAGGTGGGCGTCCGCAGCATGGATGAAAGTGGGGTGGAAAGAGAGAGAAGGGAGATTAGATTAGGGTTTTATCCTTTGTTGGCTCCCATGAGCTCTGTACAACATAAGCCTCCTATACTTTCTCTTTATATATAAATGTTCAAATATTATGGTAGATATGTTTGATAGAAAATAAAAAGTATTTCTAGTTAAACTATAATAATGTTATTTAATAAATTTTTTTATAATTTTCTATTTTTGATATATATAATTATATTATATTTTTAATTTTGAAAAACACAAATAACTAACAAAGTTTTAAAATATATCTGCAAAAGTACCATCGAAAACCACAAATTTAAATACAAAAATATCATCTTATTCTTTTAAACAATACAATAATCCAGTCAAAAAAAAAAAAAACAATACAATAATCCCTTAGTTTCTTTAATAAGGAAAACTGGAAAAGCTTAACCCACAACATTATTTACATGTAACTAATATAAGTGTGGATCTCAAAAAAGAAATACAATATTTAAAATAAGATAAAATAAAAGCAAAGTATTCAAAGAATAACTCAACTCATGTTTCTGCGTGCATTTCAAGCGA
>JASCZI010271866.1:1071-40121 GCA_036250425.1 Stylosanthes scabra
CTTTGTTAAAATATTTCGCCGACTCCCATTTCGTTCGTATTATTTAAACGATTAAAATCAACGAAAATTGGTTGACGAAGTCGAAGGCTACCATGTCTTTATTGAGAAAACAAAATAGGCAATTAGGCATTCAAACTGTCACAAACTTGAACTTAGTGGAAACCCAGGTACGGCTAGATCTAGTGGCGTCGTGTTTTTTCTTCCATCACTGCCCACATCGACTTTACAATATAATTCCTAACATGGGTGAGAAATTTCTAATCCTCTTATTTGTTGTTTTATATTTTCTTATAAGCACCTTCTGCTTTCGCTTGAATTTTGGTAACTTAACTAAAAATAGCTAACTAAGCTTGTACTACAATTTCGTAATTAATGAGCGGGATACAACTCTTTTAAAATGGTTTCAACCTTAAAATTTTATGTTAGATATTAAAATTTTCAATGATGTTACATAATCAAATATGTTATTATTATAATAAAAATTAATTATAGTCTCAACTTTAGGAGCGTGTATCTTAATTCCAAAATTTAAATAGGATGTGGTCATTCAATCTTTTATATAACCGTTTCATTCATTAAATTACATAGGTAATGATATGTAAAATAAGAAAATGAAAAAAGAAAAATTAAAAAGTAACTCATATATATAGTGATATACAAATAAAAAATAAATAATTATTGATTTGTAACCGTAAAATAAAAATGATAAATAATAAATTTTGGATGTTACTATTCAATATTTTGGATGTTATATATATAAAATTATGGATATTATATACATAGAATTATAGATGTTATATACATATAACATTATGGATGTTATTTATTTCAAAATACATATAATAAAATGAAGATATTTTACAAATATTTATTAAGCAATTTATATATGTAACAACAAATTTTTATAAAATAAAAATAATTAACTAAAAATTATTGTGGAACTATTAATAAGATGGAAAAATAATATTAAAAAATTAACTATTCAACTACTGTTTATTGTCTTCAGTTATTACTTATATTAGAAAATTATAAATCAGCTAACTAATATGTAAAAGAAGAGTTATATATATTGAAAGTAATAAAATTGATATAGAAATGTTAAATTTATGGGATATCCTTTTCCAATAATTTTATTGTGATTTTGACCAATCAAGTCTAACTAAATGATTTATTTTTATGTTAAATAGAAAATTATTTCGATGTTAAATAAAATTTTATTTATATGCATTTTTTATTCTATTTGACACCGAAATAATATCATATTTAGCACATAGATAAATCACTCGATTGAACTTGATTGACCAAAACTACTTGTTCAAATGGCGTAACCCATGTTTTTATTATAATATATTTTATAAATGAATCATCCATTAAAAGCCTAAGAAGGTTACCATATTCAATGTTATTATTGCTCTCAATTACAATAAACACAAAGCATATGTGCGTGAGAAATAATAATAAATAACACCAAATGAAATAAATAAAGTCAAAAATGGAAACTTTTGGCTGTTTTGGTTGATATTTTGTTATTTACCAAACATTTCCCAAAATGTTGATGTTCGAAACTGTAATTTCCTTTTATTAATGATGAAGAATAATTAATTATACTACATTGTGCTAAATAACAAGCATAAATGAAGTACAGCATATACTCAAACAATAAATTTAAAATAAAAAAGATGATGAACAATAAACTGAGAAAATAGAAACTCTGTACATGAAAGTAAATAACTCTAAACAAAATGAAAGACAATATAAAGAGAAGATATTGGAACTGTAAAGAATGTTAAGAAAATAAAAGAGTAATAGAGAATGAAAAGGAAACTTAGAAGAAAAATAGAGAGAAAAGACCACCACTTTTACTCACATTTGGCATGTGCACTTATGGAATTCTTGCGTTAGTGTAATGTTGAGTTTCATCGTGTTTGTGAGACGGAAGAAAAATGATCTATCCCTTTTTCTGAAGTTGTCCCCTTTTATAGCTGCAGTAGCGGTTAACAAACAGAGTAATCATGTTTTCTTGTTCTCCACGCTCTAATAATTGTTTCTTGAATTTGACCTTGCTGTCACAACTTTATCTTTTGCCCTTGCTCTATCCCAAGTCTTGGTCTGTCTTGACTCCTTGTTCTCTCTCAATCGTCAAGAGAGTCAATTCTAAATTTCGACCCTCTAACTGTGGTCAAAAATATATTTCAAATTTATTTCGAATTTTCGCGCCAACACCTTCAAAGTCAAAAAAAAAGGAAAGAGATAAGAGCTTTAAGATTGATTTAGAGAAGCCTTATGACCAGATTGATTAGAGGTTCCTTTATAATTTTGAATTTTCCTTGCCTGTAAATAAGCTTATTATAACTTATGTGACCTCTTCCTCTCTATCAATCCTCTAGAACGGTGACCGTTTGGAAAGTTTCTCACCAAAGAGAGGGCTTAGGCAAGGAGACCAAATATTTTCCTACCTTTTTGTTCTTTGCATGAAAAGACTTGGTTGTCTTATTACTCATATGGTAAATTAAGGCTCTTGGATTCCAAATTCTATTGGCCGAAAAGGTCCAAAGATTTCTCATTTGATTATCGTTGATGATCTTCTTCTCTTTTGTAAAGCTACTAAAAGTCAGATAGAGGTTTTTATGGAGCTCTTGATCTCTTTTCTAGCGCTTCAGGTTTGAAGGTTAATATTTTCAAATCTAAAGCATAATGTTCGAATGTTGTTCTACTTAGAAGGAGAAATGTCCTTGCCAGTGCTTCCAATATTTGCTTCACTCAGTCTTTGGGAAAGTACCTTGGGGTTAATATTGGTCATGAGAGGACTTCTAGAAAAACTGCACAGGACGTCATTGACAAGATTCGCGGAAGACTTGCTAGTTCGAAGGGTCGCCTTCTCAACAAAGTGGGCAAACTTTGTCTAATTAAGTCAGTAATCTCCTCTATTCCTATTTATCAAATGCAAATTTCCCTACTTCCTTTTTATGCTTGTGAAAAAAGTTAATTCTATTATGAGACAGTTTCTTTAGAAAGGGCATATTGATAGTAGGGCTTTAAACCTGGTTGGCTGGAAAAAAAATAATAGCTCAATATAGAATTTGGGCGGCTTAGGCATTCGAGATAGTAATTGTGTCAATTTAGCTCTCATCGGTAAACTTCTTTGGTAGCTTCTTCATTGTAAAGACAAGCTCTAGGTACATCATTTGTTTCCTAAATATATGGAAGTAATGTGGTGCATCCTTTCTCTTTCACCAACAGAGACTCTGCTTGTTGAAAAGGCATTTGTAAAACCTTTAAAATCCTTAGAGATGGTTTTCAGTGGAACATTGGGATTTGAACCAATCTCTTTGGCATGATTTTTAGTCGTCTCTTGGTAAGCTTGGACTTGTTTTTGATTATGTTCACATTAATTAGTTGGACCTCAAGTTTCAGGATATTCTCTTAAATAATCATTGGCATTTTGATAATCTTTTTATTCCAATCCCTAGCTTTTGTCATTAAGGACTTTTTTTATTGTACTCCCTATTTCTCTAGTTCCAGATGCTTCTTCTGGTTGGCTTTGATGGCCAGCTTTTTCTCGGACTTATTCTATAAGGGATGGCTATTCTTGGATTGCTAGAAATAAATTTGCTTGGGATGAATCTATGAATTGGAGTTGGGTTTGGAAGTTAACTATTGCTAAAAAAATGAAATTCCTTATTTAACTTTCCTTACTTGATGCTTTGCCAAATGTTGTGTTTAGATTTAATCGGCATTTAACAATTTCTGATCTCTATCCTCGCTGTCACTCGGAACCGAAAACTGTACTACACTCTTTCTTTGGTTGTCCGAATTCTAAGCTCATTTGGGACCTCATTGATCCCTCTATCTTCAAGCAAGTTGTTTTCTCTTTTTTTATGATTGTTTGAAGCATCTTCTACAAGGAAGAAAATGTATTATTGTTTCTGGTCTTTGTTGGATTTGGCAGCATCGGTGCAATTTGGATTTTGGTTTGTTTAATTCCTGGCTTCCCTTTAACTATTTAACATGGCTTTCATGGCAAAAAAATCAGCTCGAGAATCCATTGGGATTCACAACAGATTTTCTTCCCTCTTCTCTGATGATAAATTTTCTTGGCATCCCCTCCTTTCAATATTTATAACGTTAATTGTGATGCATCTCTCTTTTCCTGATGATGGTTTAGTGGATTATGATTGTATTTTAAGAAATTCCAAGGGTGACTTTATTAAAACTGGTTTGGGTCGAATTCCGTCTTAGGAAATTTTTTGATTTGAACTCTTTGCTGTTTGGTAAGGTCTTGTTTTATCTTGGAAGTGTGGTATTAAATTTGTTATCTATCAAACGGATTGTTTTGATGTTTATCTTCTTCCAGTCAATATCCAATAGAATGATCATGCTGTCCATCAAGATATCATTGTAAAGATTTTGGATTTATTACTCAAGCATTGGGACATCTTGTTTGAGCACGTGCATCGAGAAGCGAATAAAGCTCGGATTGGTTGGCTAAAAGGGGTGCGAGTCACATTGAATGGTTTGAGCCGGGTCAATCCCTTGTTGCTGTTATCCGGGATGACTTAGACTCGATGTGGTAAAGCTTTTACTTTTTTAAAATAGCTCACAAAAGTTATCTTTTAAAAGATAGCTTTTTAAAAGTTATAGCACAGGTGTTTGGTAAAATCAAAAAAAAAAAATCTTTTAATAATCACAAATAATAACAATTGTGTTTGGCAAAATGATTTTTAAAATTTAAAAAGACCATAATAATAATAATAATAATAATAATAATAATAATAAATGGGGATATTTATTAATAAATGAGGTTATATTAGACTTTTTAATTTTGTTAAGCACAAACCATTTTTGAAAAGCTCTCATTTAAGGCTGGGTTTGGTAAAGTTTTTCGGAGGGGTGCTTGTGCTTTAAAAAAGCAGAAGCACCTCATTTTGTGTTTGATAAATAAAAAAGATGACGTGCTTGTGATTGCAGCTTTTAAATGATGGGGGTGTTTTTAAAAGCACCTAAAGAGGAGCTTTTCAAAGATAGTTTGTGCTTATCAAAATTAAAAATTTAAATATAACGCTATTTAATAATAAATATTCGCATTTATTATTACATTTATATCTATTATGGTCATTTTAAAATTTTAAAGTCATTTTACCAAACACAATTATTATTGCTTGTGCTTATTAAAAGATCAATTTTATTCGATTTTACCAAACACACATGCTACAACTTTTAAAAAGCTATCTTTTAAAAGACAACTTTCATAAGCTACTTTTGAAAAGTAAAAGCTTTAACCAACTCACCCTAAGTGCTTTCAAAAGCACCCCATTTTTTAAAAGCTATACGTATAAGCACATCGTCTTTTTTATTTACCAAACGCAAAACAAGGTGCTTATGCTTTTGAAAAGCTCTAACACCTCTCTGAAAAGCTTTACCAAACCAAGCCTTATTTTGCTAAAGCTTTTTGGAGAGGTGCTTGTACTTTTGTGTTTTTCAAAAGCACAAACACCTCATTTTGTGTTTGGTAAATTCAAAAGACGATCTGTTTGTGCTTACAATTTTTAAAAGATGGGGTGCTTTTGAAATAACGTAAGGAAGAGCTTTTAAAAAATGGCTTCTACTTATCAAAATTGAAAAAAAAATATAAGCACATTTATTAATAAATTCCCACAGTTATTATCACATTTACATCTATTATGATCTTTTCAAATTTTAAAAGTCATTATACCAAACACAATTGTTGTTGCATGTGCTCATTAAAAAATTTGTTATTTAATTTTACCAAACACGAGCTATAAATTTTTAAAAAATAACGCTATGGAACAAATATTAGGGGACTAATAAGGAACCAATAATTAAATTATTATCCAAAATTTATATGAATTATCATCCATAACTCATATACGAATGATTAAATTATCATCCAAAATTTATATGAGTTATCATTCATAACTCATGGACTCCCTGTACTTTCTCATTTTAAAAAGTTATATTTTAAAACACAACTTTCTTTCGAAAATTGAAAGCTTCCATGTCTCAGTCTAGTTTTTCATGTTGTTTTCTTTATGTCAACAAAAAAAAAAAAAAAAGCTTCAATAGTAAGAGCTCGTTGCATTAGAACTACTAAAATCTTGAAATTCTGATTACTAATGAATGATGATGACATTTTTCTTCAATAGAACTATAGAAGAACCCACATTTTGATATGGCCATATTTAATTATCAAGCTGCAACAATCACCAAAACAATATTTTCAATCTAACAATGTCATAATTACTCAAAACTCAAAAGGCACGAGGACAGCAAAATTTTCATAACTTATAATCATAGTACAATTAGTCAGTTAGACAAGACTTACATGCACAACACAACACCACAGGCACAAGTTTCAAATTGCTAAGGCTGCAGAATTGGAACAATTTATAGCCAACTGAAAAGAACTTTTGTTCTTAACAAAAGAAAAGATAATTAAGAGAGTGCAACCAGGGAATAGGATGTCAATTTTTTTCAGCTAACATAAATCTTTTAACCTTAAATTCTAAACCATAGATCCTCCTAAGAATAAGATTAAAAAATAACTTTACAATAAAAAAGGGTTGACTAAAGTTGACTACTGATAAGAATAAGAAAAACTAATGAAGCTTATTATTTCAATAACAGAAATTTACATGTTTTTAATTTCTAAACTCTAATCACATATTCAGAGACTCCTTTTCCGTCGCAGCTAGTCAGCTACACCGAACAGCCAAGAACAATGTAAACCATCATCTATTGCACAGCAAATGACTGGCCACACACAGATACAACACCTAATAAGATGACAAACCAGAAATGAAGACAAAAATTGTATTAGCTCATTAATCAATATACACACATACAGGACAACATTAACTCGACAATATAAATGAAAAGGCATGCAGTTTTCTAAATAAAGTTCATAAACTAATCAATTATTTTCTAGGAACAAGGAATTAGAAGGGGTAGTATGAGAAAATGGAGATGAAAGAACGAACCAATGAAGAGCCAGCAATGCTGTGGTTTTGTGTGGTGGTGTGACCGGTTGTCTTCCTACAACCTAAGGTGATGGCACAATCTAGGGCCAGTGCCAGCAACACCTTCAGTTGTCTTTTCCAACAATAACTCCCAGCTGCATTGGTCTAGGCAAGTGAAGACATGACAGGAGGACACCGGGATAGGGCTAAGAGCTTCCTGCTTCAACCTTTTGAGAAGAGAACCCAAAGAGCCGCAGAGCAGCCTGTAGGCTCTTAAAGGTGTTGTGCCGACTAAATTTTGAAAATAAATTCACCCGACTTGAGTTTATTTTACTTATTTATGAATTAAATCTCTTGTAATAATTATGCAAAAATAGCATTTCAATTGACTTAAAAATCAATTCTTATGTCTGAAATATGTTAATACTTAATAGTGTTAGGAATGGTTAAATAGATTTGCGTCATTTAATCTTTAGAGCAACTTAAACTTTAAATCAAATCATTTCCGTCAAACCCTTTCAGTTTTGATAGGGCTTCCATCTCCTATTCTTGGGGTTTGGAAAGGGAGAGGGAAGGGCCTTCAAGTGTAAGTGTATGAGAAGCTAATTTGTTCATGTGAAATTCCATTATAATTCATTTCATTTCTTGTGTATCATTTGATCCAGTTATTTATATTGCAGCAAGAAATTAATCATTAATCACATTTAAATTAGATCATTTAGAACTTGTTTGGATGCTATTATTTGGTTAAAAAAAATCTTTTCTGACAAAAAAAAAAAATCTTTTTTATGTTTTTTAGTGTGTCTGGATAATTTCTAATAGTAAAAATAAAAGCACTTGTAAAATAAAAAAATTAGAAAAAATCTTTTTCAGAAGATATTTTTTACATTTTTTTTAAAAGATCTTTTTTACGGAAAAAAAAATATTTTAATATAATAAATAAACAAAAAAATCTTTTATATTATTGTATCCAAATACAATTGACAAATAAAAAAATATTATTATATGAGATATTCAAACATAATAACTTTTACTTTTGCAAAAGTCTTTTAAAAAAAATCACTCCGAAATGTTTTTTTTTAAGAAGCTCACCCAAACAAGCCTTAATCAATTTATCAGTAACAATAAACTTTAGAATAAAATGCAATCCATTCTTCACTCTTATAAAACTATCATAAGTTACGCCTTAACCCAATTGAATTTGTTTATTGACCAAAATAACCTTTATAGCTTATATGATTTTTATGAAATATATTCATTTTTAAAAGAATCATATCTTAAAAAGTTTATTAAAATATCATACTTTATTCCATATGCTTATCTTAGAGTTAGATAGATTAAAGCAAAAAGAGTTTATGCATGAGTTTGTTAGAGTTTACTTAAACTCATGAACTTTGGTAAAGAAGAGTTTACGCATGACTTGGCTATTTTTTGCATGATAGATTTGTAAAGTCGTAGAGTTTTAAGAGTTAACTAGAGAGTTCGATAACACTAACTGCATTAGTATACACTTTGATATGAACACTTGAGATCTTATGCAAGTGATTCGATAATCGTGTAAATTTGTATAGTGATAATGAACTAAGATTAACCTCTAGTGATAATAAATATTTTTTTTTTATATAAAATATATGATGATGAACATATTAATGAACAATGTAAAGTTTAGTATAAATGATGATAAAGTAAATAATGATAATAAATATTAATTTTTAAAAACATAAAATATATGATGAATATATACTCTGTTGAAATCTTTTATATATATAAAAAGATAAATCATAAAAGTATCAACAACTTGTACTTTACTCTTTAAAAAAAGGAAGACATCAATATTTTAAAATTAATAGCTGACAAAGTAAATAAGTTTTTTTAAAAAACAAATAGTTATCTTAAGATATAATGAATTTGTGTATATATAGAGAATAATTTTCAGTATAATCACTCTCATAAAGAAAAACATGTGTAACTATGGGTATCTTGGTAAAGTAAAATAAAATAAATGTTAAAATTGGATTAAAATGTAACTTAATATTAGTTTTATAAAGAATGAGTTGATTTTACTCTAAATTTTATTATACTACGGTTGAATTAAAATAACCAGAAGATGGTACCTTGTGCCATTCAAGGAATGTAACTTCCATCATGAATTAGACACCCTGCTTTGTTGACTTGTCTTTCCCTTATTTGTCCATATAGTCCATATGTGTCACTGCGCAAAGCAGAGAAAAGCTACAAAACCATCCTTTTTTTTGTGGGGGGGGGGGGGGACAACAAACCATCCTCTTTAAGACTTCATCTTGGTGCTCCTCCTCAGCCGCTTCAGTCAGCCCAATCAGGCCATTATGGTTCACTCTCTTTTGCGAGAGAAACCTTGCTACTGTACTTTCATTTAACAATATAAAAAAAAAAAAAAGGAAAAAACAACAAACAACATTCACTTTATGAGCTAAATGCAAAACATAATTGGGGAGGTAAAAATTTAAATAAAATTAGCAAACAAACAAGCAAAGATCACTGATAAAGATTTAAACGCCTCATGCAAGCTAACCTGACCTTGGCTTATAATAATTTATGTCAAATCAAATGATCTCAACAATTGATTTTTTAAAAAAGAAAAAACTTGAATAATTGAAATATGTTGTCAGTTGTTACCTCAAGAATAATTTGTTTTTAAATTTTGAGTTCAATCATATAAATTGTTTGAGATTTATTTACTATTAAATTTAATAGTCATCTTGTCAAATAGAACATTCAATAAACAAAAGATAAAATTAAATGAGAAAGAAGGGCGTCTGTACTCTGTATACATCTGGCCGAACTCCTTTAAGTGTCATTTAGCGGATAGACACCACATTCTTTGATCAACAAATTTAAATCTTTTTTGCCCCGAGCCATGCCACTGCTAACAAAGAATTCAAACGTGAGTTTTGGTTTATGTCCGGAGGAGGCGATCTTATTATTTAATTGGTCCAGCTTGTCCACATCAAAGATGCCGCTAAAGTTATACGCCATATAAACATGGTCTGAATCCCCTTTCACTGGAATGTGATTTAAGAATAATATGCCAAGCGAATACTTGTGCATGTTTCCATCTTCCAAGAAGCATCTGCATTTAATATCAAGCTCGAAATCCGAACTGTGTGAAGAGAGAACAAGACACAGAAGCGAACCAAAATAGTAACTGGAAGGAGGAGCTACTTCAAAGGTAATAGAAGACCCCGCTGCCCGATATGTGAACCATTCTGGTACTCTGGAGTCTGGGTAACAAATTTTAAATAAGTCACTTCTCCAAACTACAACGTTTTCTCTTCCTACTCCTCTCCTCCTAAATTCACATTCATAAGCCAGCTTCCTTACATATTGAAGGAATGGATAAATACAGTTCTCCACATCCAAATTCACACAATTCTGCAATGAAATATTTATACGCTTTTCTTCTTGTAGCCCAAAACTAAATAAAGAAAATTGTACTGTTTGCAGCAATGAACAGTTTAGGGCCTTCAAATGACGAATGGATGGAGGAAGCTCTGGTAAATATTGAAGCATCTTACAACCCATTAATGAGAGTGATTCCAGATTTGAAAGATGCTTGATGCTCGCAGGCAAAGTCTCCACATTGCTTCCATCCAACTGTAACTTTTGTAACGATGATAGGCGGCTGACATTCCCGGGGAGTTCAAATAAACTATCACAGTTCACCAGAGACAGGTTTTGCAATGATTGCAAGCCCTCAAATATATCATGTAACTTCTGCTTGGAAACCACCCTTCCACATTCAAAGAGTGAAAGTTTCTCAAGAGATTTCAAGCGAGACAACCCGGTTGGAAGATTCTCAAGTCTTAGCCCACAAAGAGATATCTCTTTCACTTTGGTGAAACGGCCAATGGATGAGTCCAATACTTTGATGCCAGTGTGGCTTAAATCCAAGTATTCTATTTCTTCTGAAGATAGAGCGAATTCTATCAGATTTGAGCAGCCATCAACGTACAGGTGCTTAAGAGATCTTGAATGGTTCTTGTTTCCAAGCATTTCAAGCTTCATGCAATTCAATAGATCCAACAGCTCAAGCTTGCCAAGTGATAAGATAGATGGATGGACATGGGGCAAACTTATACAGTTGGACAGACGTAAAGTTTTAAGATTATTTGCTTTAGACAAATCTGGGAGTTCTACCAACTTTTGACACCCAGTTAAATCTACTTCTTCTAAATTCATGAGATTCTGCGACAAATAAAATGGCGACATCACAAAGGCAAATCATTAGAAGAGGCAGGAAATCACAACCATTTTCAAGCAAAAAGATAAAGCATATATTATGTATATATGTACAAACCTGCTTTCCATCCCATAGT
Organism: Stylosanthes scabra; assembly: GCA_036250425.1. Taxonomy (NCBI): domain Eukaryota; kingdom Viridiplantae; phylum Streptophyta; class Magnoliopsida; order Fabales; family Fabaceae; genus Stylosanthes; species Stylosanthes scabra. Next base: position 12,404 of record JASCZI010271866.1, read on the forward strand.
CTTTTAAGTTGACTGTTCTGTATACGAAGGGTAACAAGATTCTCAGGACAAAAGTTTGATGGCAATGTTGACAAAGGGTATGCATGCCATTCAAAGTACCTTAATGGCTTCAACCCTATAGGAAGCTGCAGATTACTTAATTTACCATCCTTCTCTGACGAGACATACAATTTGAGCAATCTTAATCTAGACATCTTTTTGAATGTGTCAGCACTTAAGTTTAGATCATCTATACGAGACATATCTAACATTATGCTTTCAATTGCATCGGTTCCCTGATGAACAAAAGAGACAAAATAAATCAAATCAAAATAGTGTACAAGAATTCAACAAATCGTATACGTGTTCTACTAAATAGTCTTTTTTAAAACAATTGTGTATCCCTTACCTTGTTGTTTCGCAAAACATCCCTAATATCATTATAGTCCCACAAACGGCTGCGATTTTCAGGATTTTTGATAGATTCTTCACGAACAATTTCCAAAGCCATTTCATGGATCAAGTCATGCATCGTCACAGAATTATGAGATATAGCTATTAGAGACTTATCAAGAAGGGACCTCATACCATTAGCTGCATCGAAGCCACAACTGCCTAACAGACTAATCACGTGTTCTTTAAGCAATCCCTTAAAAAAACATGCAATGTCTAGAAAAATTTCTCTCTCCTCATAATTTAATTCATCATAAGTCAACTTTAATGCATTTAGAATTGGTACACCCGGAATCTTCTTGATGTTTTGCAATGCACTATCCCATTCAGTTTTACTCTTGGAACGAAGAAAAGAACCCAATATTTTTAAAGCTAACGGTAAGCCTTCACAATACTTAACTACTTCCTGTGATAGATTTTCATGTCCCTTTCTCGGATGGTGTTGATTGAATGCATTCAAGCAAAACAATGTAAGAGAGTCTTCAGAATTTAACACCTTCATCTTGTATATTTCTTCATCTTCAACCCATTGAGCTAATACACTCTTGTCTCTAGCTGTGATAATGATCTTACTACCTGGACCATAATGTTGACGCTCCCCAACAAGGTATTTTAATTGCTCTGAAGAACTCACATCATCTAGAACTACAAAAATTCTTTTGTTGCGTAGCCTTCTCTCAACATTGGTGGATTTTCTTGTGCTATCTTTGCAATTATTTTCCTGCAACAACTCTGAGTAAAGTTCATTACGTAATTCATATAGCTCCTCTCCATATTTTTCTGATCTTTCTCTAACATTTTCCAAGAAGCAGGACCCTTCATACTGATAAGAGTATCTCTCAAATACAAGTTTTGCTAGAGTTGTCTTTCCTATCCCACCAACACCCCAAATTCCAATCATTCTTGTTTTGACTTCAAGGACCTCTCCTAGCAACGAATCTATATCTTCAAGATTTCTGTCAATACCTACCAAACTTTTAATACCATTCGGTGGGTTGTGATCAATCAGCTTCTGCAAAACGTCTTTAACAATCTTTTGAATGAGCTCAGACTCATCCCTACAATAGTTCAAAGGAAAAATACATAAGGAGCAAATTATATTTCCTGCATAAGGTGTAACCAAATCAGCAATAAACAAGATTGATCTTAAAGTAAAACAATTGTCGCATACTATAATTCATCATCTGAATAGAGATTTCTCAATTTACAATAAATAAATACATTGTTAGTTCGTTACCTACAGGAGCTGGAATCCCAACCAGCTAAATTTGCTGCTTCAGCGAGAGCTTCCCTCCATTTCTGAACCTTCTTCATACTATTATTCTGCAAGTGCTTTTTAACCTCTTCATTGTAACTACGAAGCTGTTTCCGCACACGTGATGGAGTTATATTATAGAACACAGGAACAACAACCCGTCCATTTTCTTTATAGCAATCCATTATTTTCACAAGCTCTTCCAAGCACCACTTTGAAGAAGCATAGTTCTCAGAGAAGACAACCACCGATACAAACGACTCTTCAATTGCTCTGAGAAGGGCAGCAGAGATCTCACTTCCCTTCTGAACCCTAAAATCCACAAAGGTCTCTACCTGCTTTCGCGACAGAGCTTTACAAAGATGGGAAAGGAAACCCCTGCGTGTGTCTTCACCTCTGAAACTGATAAATACATCATACTTTGCACCAGGTAACAGGCTACTCAACCGGGTCAGATCAGAACAATCAGTCCGCTCTGTTTTAACATCAACTGGCGGAGGCGGAAGAACGACAACAGCACCGCCGTTGACTTTGCTGTTTTGTTTGACTGTTTTCTTGGGTGTTAGGGTTTCGGTGGAAGCAGGATTGGAATCCAGATCGAAACGGTTGCCGGGGAAGATGAAGAGCCTCATACGAGGGGTTTTAGGGGAATCTCTGTAGAGGTTATCATACTCGAGCATCATGTTGTGTAGGTCGTTGTCACCAGTGACGGAGATAAGGGCGTCGTGTTCGTCGCCGGGAAGTTGGTACTTGAAGGCGATGTCAGCGGTGCCAGAGAGGGCAGAGAGTTCGGCGAGCATGGTGGCGAAATCGATTCCACGGTCAACGTAGAGGATCTTGTTGTGGCCGCCAACGTAGGAGATCTTGGTGTCGTTCGGATGGCGTTGGATCTCGCCGCCATAACTGCAGAGAAACTTGGCATCGTAGTTTTCCATATTGTGGACTTTCTCTTTTCGCGTTTCAAAACTGCAATCAGGAATGAGCTGTTGCGTGCTTAGTAATGGAAGTTCATCAAATACAGTAATGTTATTACCTGGAAGCTTCTCGGATTGAAAATTTATTTGTATTTTGTTTTGTTTTATTTGACTTGAGGATTGGGTATTTACTATGTTGCATCTAGGTTTAGTCAATAGTCAGTATGGAGTGTTGCTTTAGCTTTCGGTCAGTAAAGCAATTGTATATGTAAAAAGACAAAAGTATCCCGCACTAAACTTGCATAATTTGATGTTAAAAAATTAGTCATCATCATCATCATTATTATTATTATTAACGTATGAATGACGAACACTTCTTCCATGCGTCAGATATTTTTAGACAGCCATCTCTACTCATCTGACACATGTATTTTTTGTATTTTATCTATATTCTTAAAAAATAAAAAAATATTTCTTTAAACACATTTAAAATTTTAAAATATTATTATATATCTACGTGTCCAACTTTATTCTTAACTTATATCTTAAAAATGAGTTTTTTTTGTGACATCTTAAAAATGAATTTAAAAGTAGTATAAATTACTATTTGTTAAAATTAATAGTTATCTTAAATATTTTATATATTAAAAAATACTTAAAAATAATAATTTAAATTTCAATATAATAAAATATTAAGATATTATTATAATTTTATTAAAAATATATTATATTTTATATATATGTCGTGTCCCCCTATCATATGAAAAATTAAAATTAGTGTGTCGTCGTGTCATATGTCGTGTCGTGTCCCATGTCTATTAACAATCAATCTACATGTATACTTTTTTTTACTAATCAGACAACAACTAAGTAGTTTAACTCACGTGGCTCTTGTCTCTCTTTTAGTTTTAACTTCAACTGTCTTCTCTTCGCGCTTTCTCCCTCTTTTTCTCTTTGTCTTCTTCTTCTCCACCATCTTCGTCTTGTTCTTCATCTTCTTCCTTTTTTGCTTCGAATTGAGTTCGAATTATGCACCATAGAAGATCGTGGAGGTTTCCTCTAATTTCTCAATCAACGTTTGTGTACTTTCAGGTTTTGATTGTTTTGGTCGTGAATTGTGTTATTATGATGTTCAATTCACTGTAATTTGTTAATTCATGTAATAAAATTGATTTCAATTGTTTTTTATTCTGAAGGTGTGAAATATTATTTGCATTGCCTTTTTTGAATTGTTATGTTTTTCAATTGGTTCATTGTTGTTAAATTAAAAAATATGTTCGATGACTTTAAGTTTTTTGTTCGTTCTAATATTAATAATATGTTCATGCTATGTTTTTGCAGGTTTTGAGTCATGTTGATGAAGAGTATATTTCAAAGGTTGGGAGTGCATTTCAAAGGTTGGGATGACTTTTCTAATAATTGAAGAAACTAAGATTTCTACAAAAAGTATGCTAAACGAGCAGGCTTTGCTACTAAAATAAGAAATTCTATAAAGAGTATGCTAAACTATCATAACTCATGAAGATGTTTCATTGAATCAAAAGACTTGTTTGAGGAAGAAGAAATTTTCTGTTCGAAGGAGAAAAGACATCATTTGTCATGATGTTTTTATTTTTTTTATTCTTTATATGTTAGATTAATACTTTTTTAGTTGAGTTTCATTTGAATTTCAGATTGCTCAAATCTTTATTCAAATTATTCAGGTTTTAGTTTGTTAATCTTTTAGTCAATTAAAAAAGAAAAAGAAAAAGAAGAAAATGAAGCACATCAATTCTAAATTTCATAAGGGAAAAAAAAACAAATTAAGAAAAAAAGGAGCAGGAGCATTAAAATCTCAATTTGGTATTTGATAAGGAAAACAAACACAAATAAAAAAATCCAATCAAATTCACCGAACAGATTTTTCAAACAGAACGAATAGATTTTTCCAACAGAACGAACAAATTTTGGAGGTTCCTAATTTCTCAATTTGCTTACGTATTTTTAGGTTTTGATTTGTTTGAATACTGTTAATGTTCTTGTTGTTAGATTGTGTTATTTTGAGATTCAATTCAATCCATAAAATCTTAATACATGTTAGAAAATTGATTTCAATTATTTTTCATTATGAATATGTTAAAAGTGTTGTTTTCATTGTTTTTGAATCGTTATGTTTCTTTGTTGGTTCATTATTATCATGATTAAATTTTTTGTTCATTATAGAAATAAAATATGTTCGTTGTATTTACATTTTATGTTCGATGATTGCTCTATTTTTGCAGTTATTGTTTTTTATGTTGGATTGTTAATTCTGATGTTCAATTCAATCTGTAAAATCTTCATTCATGTTAGAAAATTCATTTCAATTGTTTTTCAATCTGAATCTGTGAAAAGTGTTTGCATTGGTTTTGAATTGGTATGTTTTCTTTGTTTGCTTTATTATTCTTAAGTTTAGATTTTCTGTTCGTTATGTTTATAAAATCTATTCATTGTGTTTATATTTTCTGTTCGACAATTGCTTCGTTCTTGCAGTTATTGTTCTTATTGTTCCTCCTCTTCTTCTTCCTCCTCTTCCTCCTCCTCAACTTAAATTTCATTTAAGAAGAAAAAGATAATAACGATGATGATAATGAAAGCAATGAAGACAACAACAAACAACAAAAATGAAAAAGAACCAACAGAAAAAAGAAGAAAATAGCGGCGACAATGGCAACACCCAGGGGTGGAGGGTAATAGGTTGCAGGGCCGCTGCCACCCCTGAATTTTGAAACTCCTACTAGAAAAATTATTTTTAGTAAGTTGGCCCCGAAAAAATATGGTATGTCAATATACGTGTTCCGCTTGTATTTTAAATTTTTGGTGACTCCTTCTTTTTTTAATTTGGTCCGGGACTTTGGGTTTATACTTTTTAAATAATACTTTATATTGGGTCATAAGTTGTCATTATTTATTTTTCTTTTATCTTCTTTACTTTTGCAAATTAGGTGCTCTATTGCCTTAATCTATTACCATTTAGTCAAGATGTCTATTGTTTTAAGATTGTTTCTCATGATGGTTTTGTTCAAGAACGATTTTTTGATCTTATACATGTTCGTGATACTAACTCAACAACTTTGAAGAAAAACTTGATGTCGATCCTTTCATCTTACAATCTTCAAGTTGAAAACATCTGGGGCCAATGATATGATGGTGCTAGCAATATACAAGGTGAATGGAATGGTTTATAAGCTTTGTTTTTCAAAGATTGTCCACAAGCATATTATGTTCCTTGTTTTGTACATAAATTACAGTTAGCATTAGTAGCAACTGCAAGAGAAGTACTTCAAGTTCATGAATCTTTCACACAGTTGACTAATATTGTCAACATTGTTAGTGCTTCTTGTAAACGTCGTGACCAGTTGCAAACTTGTCAAGCAACTGAGATCGAAGAGATGATTGCTTGTGAAAAGTTACATACTGGAAATGTTTTCTACCACTTGTTCTATTCTAAAAAAGATTGTTGATGAAGGAACAACTTCTACACAAAGAGGGAAAACTTATGGTGTTGCAAAAATATTATTATCCTTTGAATTTGTTTTCATGTTACACTTGATGAAAGAAATCATGGGAATAACCAATATTCTTTGCCAAGTATTACAATAGAAATCTCAAGACATTTTAAATGCAATGCATCTTGTTTCTACATCAAAATAACTCCTTCAACAATTAAAAGATGACGGGTGGTGTCATTTTCTTGAAAATGTTAAGGAATTTTGTCAAAGGCATGAAATTGATATTTCTAGTGTTGATGCACAATATATCTTTCCCAGATGGTGATCTCGTCAACCAAATGTGACAATTGGTCATCATTATCGCGTGGATATATTCTTGGTTGCAACTGACTCTCAGTTGCAAGAGTTAAATAGCATATTTAACGAGCAAACTTTGGAGCTTTTAACTTTGAGTTGTGTCTTGGATTCTAGAGACAACTTCAAATTATTTAAAATTGACGATATATGCAGGTTGGCAGAGAAATTTCATTCCCGTGATTTTTCTGAACATGAAAGAACTATCATGAAGTCCCAATTGCAATATTATGGGCTTGATATACCAAATTACTTCAAAAACATTCAGACACTTTCAAAATTATGTCAGAGATTGAGAGAAAGTAGAAAATCAAGAACTTAACACTTGGTCGATAGACTGATCATCTTAACTCTTCTCGTATCTACAGCAACAACAGAAAGAGCTTTTTTGGCTATGAAAATCGTCAAAACAAGACCTCGAAACAAAATGGAAGATGAATTTCTTGTTGATAATCTAGTCATCTACATTGAAAAAGATATTGCTTCTACCTTTAGTACAAGTTCAATAATAGATAAGTTTGAATCTAGAAAAAAATGTCGAACACGCTTTTCTTGAAAGAAATAGGTAAGTAATCATATATATATACAATAATTATACACAATCAAGTGATTTCTACAACCAAGTCTAACCAAGCTTAATCAATTCACGCGCCTCCTAATAACCAGCTGAATTGTTATTTTCGTTTTTTGGAAATCGAAATCCCTTATTTCTCGCTCATTCCTTTTCTGCATAAGATGCGTTATTAGCAACATTATCTCATTTTCATTCTCACTTTATTCTTCATCACCGTTCTCCTTCTTTAACATCGCAATTCATCCACTCCAATTTCGTTGTTTCTGATCTGATTCGAGGATGGATTATTCAATCAATCGATCGTTTCTGCCTCAAGTTCTTCTGAAACAGATCCTAATATCCAGGTAATTTGAAATCATTGTAGATTCTAATTTTTACTGGTTTGATTTGAATGTTGGTCTGGATATGCATTACTTCATCGTTTTCATCAGATCTTTTGTATAGATTGAGTTTTATGATGTGTTTGTTTGCGTTTGGACGAATGTGAGTCATGCTTGATTATTAATTGGTGTGTTTATAATTCCATTTCTGTTTAGTATATAATTTCGTTTCTGAAAAATATAAATTTCCGTTTCTGTTTTTGTTAGACGCTGCTTCATTCATTTCCATTATTTTTTTATTTTTCCTTAAAACCGTTTCTGTTTCTGAAACACATTCCGTTTCTATTTTTGTTTTTTATGCAGATATTAGTTGACGTTGATGAGGAGTTTATTCCACAGGTTGGAATGACTTTTCAATCACTTGAAGAAGCTGTTGTTTTCTATAAAGAATATGCTAGACTTGTTGGATTTTCTACTAAGATAAGGAACACCAATAGGTGCAAAGAGACAAAGGAAATAAAGAATCAACTAATCACATGTAATAGAGAGGAGAAATGGATCTCTGAGATACCGTACGTTGAGAAGACGAATCCAACGTGTGGTGCAAACTGTTGTGCAAGGATTTATGTACATGTAGTGAAGAAAACCAAACGTTGATGCATTTCAAAGGTTGTTCTCCACCACTCACATCCATGTTGTCCTTATCAATCTCAGATATTACCTCAGCATAGGGAGCTAAGCATGCATGTTCGTCGCACTATTGAAATTAATAATGAATCTGGTATTAGACCGAATCAGACATATCAATCGCTTGTGACAGCTGCCGGTGGTCATAATGAGCTGGATTCATTGAAAAATACGTCAGAAATTACATCACTAGGGAGATTCAGAATGTGTCGAAAGAAGAAGATGAGAATCACCTTGGAAGTTACTTTTATAGAATGAATGAGCAAAACAAAGATTTCTTCTATGAAATTGTACTCGACGACGATAAGAGAATTAAGAACATGTTCTGGGCCGATGCAAGGAGCAAGGCTGCTTTTCAATATTTTGGAGATGTCTCGTTCGACACAACGTACAATAAAAACAGGTGTGCAGATTTTGTATTTTATATTTTTTATGATAATTCTGTTTCTACTTTTCATATAATTCTGTTTCTGTTTGTTTTTTTATAATTCTGCTTTCATGATAAATAGGTACGATCTCCCTTTTGCTTCTTTTGTTGGTGTGAATCATCATGGCCACTCCATACTCCTTGGATGTGCTGTGATGAAGAACGAGGACACGGAATCCTTCAAATGACTTTTTGGTTGTTGGCTTCGTTGCATGGGAGGGAAGCCACCCAAAGGCATCATTACCGACTAATGTCCTTCGATGCCAATCTCCATTCAACATTGTATGCCAACAACAATCCATAGGTGGTGCATTTGGCATATTATGAAGAAGGTTCCTAAAAAATTGAATGGATTCAAGGGTCATGTTGACATGGAACAAGAGATGAGCCAGATTGTGTGGTCATCTATGTCAATAGATATTTTTGAAAGAGACTGGGAAGCATTTCTCACAAAGTATGGACTAAGTGGGAATAAGTGGCTGTCAGATAATTTTTAGCTTTTTACCGTTTCTATTTTTACTCTGAATTCCGTTTCTGTTTTTGCGTCTGATTCCCTTTTTTGTGCATTTCATTAGAACTTTATGAAGATCGCTATCTATGGGTTCCTGTGTATCTGGATATAAACTTTTTGGCTGGAATGAGGAGTACCCAAAGGAGTGAGAGCATGCATGCTTTTTTTTAACAAATTCATTACTCGGAAAAGCTCCTTGATCCAACTTGCCAAGCAATACGATAATTGTTTAGGAGATAAAGAACAAAAAGAGAGGGAAGCCGATGCTAGAGATTCTCACACCATTATTCCTTGTTCAACCAATTCAAGAATTAAAGCCCAATTTCAGGAAGCTTACACACATGCAAAATTCAGGGAAGTGTTTAGAGGGAAGATTAACTGTGTGGCAACACTAAGGGTGCGCGATTTAGAGTACGTTGTTTATGATGTTTTGGAAGATGTTTCAAGCAAAAAGAGCAGCTCGTTTGAAGTTGTATATAATTCCACAAATGAAGAAATTTATTGCAAATGCTTACTATTTGAATCAAGAGGTATAGTTTGTCGTCACTCATTGATGGTGCTGGGTTATGAGAGAGTGGATAGGATTTCACCAATTTATATTCTTGGATGCTGGAGCAAAAATGGGATTGTAAATAGGAGGCATACAAGTATCAAGAGTAACTATGATGCACCAGTATTGGAGGAAAGGACAAAGAGATATAATGGTATGATTTCGCGATCGTACACATCTGCAGAAGAGACATCAGAATTTGAAGTGTTGACTGCTAAGTATCATCTTGCATTAGATAAATTGGATGCTGAGATGAAAGAATTTAAAGCCAAACTGAAAGAAAACCCTACCATAATACATGAAGATGGTTCTTTGAGTGAGATTAATGATTTGCAAAGCCCTCCACATGTTAGATCAAGAGGACGTCCAAAGAAAAGGTTGAGCTCAAATACGGAGAAAAAAATTGCAGGTGCAACAAATAGGAAGAAACGAAAAGCTGTTTCTGAGTTTTGATTAGTTATCTTCAGTTTAGTGTGAATTTCCGTTTCTACTTTATGTATACTTTCCGTTTCTATTTTTGAATAACAAAGATTGTTTTCTTTTAATTTTTGATCAATTATCATTTCTTGCAAATTTATGATTCTGTTTCTGATTTTAAATACAATGAAGAAAATATTAACCAGATAGAATCAAACTCTATACCAGAGAATTGGTTAACTATAGGTTATTTTGTGTATTTCGTTTCTGTAATATGTTTCGTTTCTATTTATGTAATACTTTTCTGTTTCTGTTTTTATTTTAATTTTGTTTACCAACCAACAAACAAAAATCAAAGAGAATAAAGCCTTAAATCTACTAGAATAAAAAAAAACATAGACAATTCTGAATTACACAAATAGAAACGAGTTTAAACCAACACCAAGAACAAGAAAGTATCAAAGCAACGTTGTCAAGATACTAGAGTATAACAAAGTGTTAAACCAACTAAAAAACTATTAAAAAAGTGTCTATTAATGTTTGTTTTCCAGTTTAGCTGTTAAAGGTTGAAGAAAGGGACTTCTCAGGGTAGCAGAAGGCTTAGGCCGGCGTGGCATTCTTGTCCTTGCTTCCGTGATTACCTCTTGTGTCATGTTCGTTGCTTGGTTCATTGCCTCTATATTTAGTGTATTGTACTTGCTCATAAGCACCTTTGATACAATCTCTTTCCTGAATTCATCAAGTTGATCCTGAAATTTAAAGAAACAAATTATTAAGTTATCATGACTCCATTTGCTAAAAGTTCCCGAACTTCTTTATGGATACTTACTTGATTCCATTCTTCAACCAAGCATCGGGTTTTAAAAGTGTAAGCACCAGATAAAGTCGCTGCATCAAGGAGCTCCATCCACTTCATCACGTACACCCCCACAATCTGTGGGATTTGGCTGCTTTGGAACATCAACACACCTTAGTTGGAGTGTAATTGATCGTTTCTTTATTAATGACTGGGCTCCTGCCCAGACTCCCAACTGATTTAGAATGTTACACTGAAATAAGAAAAACAAAAACGGGTTTATAACAAAAACAGAAACGAAAATGTGTTTAAAAACTAGAAACGGTTTTAGAGAAAAAAAAAAAGATATTATATACTTACAGCAAATCTGTGCAGCTTGTTTCTATCTGCGTCAGAATCAACTCCAAACACAGAGTCTGCAATATAGAACTCCTTATTATCCACATCTAGGACATAGAGCCACCAATGATGTGAATAAAGGACAGGGGCAAACAACTGCATATGTGTAAGGAAACGTTATTTTGCCTTGAAATTTGTAAACTACGTAACTTATTTAATTGCATTACATGGAACTTACAATGCTACTTTTTTTTCAGTTTCTCTCTGTCAAGCAATTCCATGAACTGTTGATCCTTCAATTCGGTCACAAGATATGGCATCTTTGTCTTTTTGTTAATGAAATTTGTGCCCTATGTATCAAACATCCTACTCTGCAAAATAATAAAAACAGAAATGTAATTGATGAAGAAAGTAAAATGGAATTTAAAACAGAAACGAAATAATGATTAAAAAGCTAATACCAAGATCTCTGGTGGAACACAATAATTGAAACCTTTGCAACTGCTCTCTGTTTAGGATAGGACATACGACACTGACCATAACCATGTCAATACATGTCTCTAGCGCCATGGTCATGAAATTATACAAAAACAGAAACGGAATCTCATCATAATCCAAAGATGATTTTGTCATGTTTTCCTAACCCCAAATTCAGATACGGCGAGCAGTAAACATTAATCAAGGAGTTTCAAATCAAGAAACGGAATCAAACACGCAAATTCAAAAACTGGTTTGAACAAATGTAATCAAAAACCCTAAATTAAAACCCTAACTTTTACCAGAAAAAAATCAAACCTTACCAAGCAAAGAGTATCAAAAAATAGAAACGAATCGAAGGACATAATCAGAAACGATTATGATCTACTTGCAACCCTAATTTCAGAAACGAAATAACTAATTAATGGGAAGAATGATCGAAATGCAAATCAGCAATAACAAATTGAGAAACGAAATGAGTAGCATCTGAACAAGGGTGAGAAGTCTTCATTTTTTCTCCAATTTTTCTTCTAGTTTACTTTGAGAGACCAGTTTCTTCGATGAGTTCTCCAATTTGTTATTGGAAGTTTTGATTTTGTGATGGAATGTGGGTGGTTTCTGCTTTTTTTATAAATGTGTGGATTATATGATTTTTATTGAGTAAGTTAAATATTTAAGAATTTTAAAAGAAATAAAAATTTAGAGTAACATAACATTTGTCACTCTAGCTCCGCCCCTGGCAACAACGACGATGATGGCGCAACAGAAAAGAAGTAGAAGAAGAAGATGAACAATAACAACTACTACAATATAATAGAGGTGGAGGCGAATGCGAAATAGAAGGTAGAGGCGGAGATGGTGATGAAGAAGAGGAAGAGAAAAGAAGAAAAAGAGACAATGTTGTGGGTGTGTGAGTAGTGATAGTGGGAGAGTAAACTACATGTATGTGAGTGAGAGCGAGAAAAATTTACTTGGTTGAGTGTACATGTAGCAATGTTGATTATTAATTTATTATTATTATTAAAAAATAAAATAACCCGATTCAACTATTCAATTGTGTTTTGACTAAGTGTGTGTTTTGACGATTTAAAGATAAAGAACCAAATCTAATTATTAGAAATCAGAGAGGGAGCTCAGTAAAGGACTACATTTTATTAGATTGGTATCATAAACAGGCCTATTTATAGAATCATAAACTTCACCTAACCTATTCCACTAACAACACTAACCCTACAACAGCTCATCACAACTCATACTTGACTCTACGCAACTCATACACAGCTCATTACAACTCATTACTCTAACATCCCCCTTCAAAGACAATGATACAAACGAATTGCCGAATTAACTACCACGAGATGCTGTTGAAACTTTTATGTGAAAATGGAATGCCCAAAGAGAAAAAGCAGAAACGAAGTGCAGACGGAACTGCCACAGAAAGATACACATGGAAATACCATGGAGAGATGCAGACTTAACTGCCACAGAGAGAAATGCAGACTTAACTGCCGAAGATGTGGCGACGGACCTCCCACGGAGAATGGCTAAACTGCCGGAGATGTGGCGACGGTCCTCCCACGGAGAGATGGCAAACTATGCCATAGATGGAGATGGAACTCCCACGGAGCCCAAAGACACCTAAACAGTTTTAAACAGCAAGATCGGTGCAGAATTCGGTAAAACAGACCGGAAAATCGAAAACAGAACATCAAAAAACCTTGAGATGAGCTCAGAATATCTCGAAATACTCGGAATGCAGCTTTAACGGGGAATCCTCGGAAATCCATGGAGTACTCGGAATGCAGCCTTAACGTGGAACCCTCGGAAATCCATGGAGTACTCGAAATACAGCCTTAACGTGGAGCCCTCGGAAATCCACAGAGTACTCGGAACCATTGGATGAAACCGGCGGTTGGTATCCGGAATTCCTCGGATGAGGATAAGTGCTCGGAACTATCTGGATGAAGGTTACTTCGAGCACTCGGAGAGTACTCGGAGCGCTTTGAGTGAAGGCGACTCGGAGCACTCGGAGAGTACTCGGAACTCTCTGGGTGAAAACAACTCGAAGCGCACAGAGAACTCGGAACTCCCCTGGAGGAAGGTAAATTGAAGAACTCGGAGATGACCCGGAACTCTGAAGTGCTCGGATAGAACTCGGAAACTTTCGGTCGGGTAGAGGTTCGGGTCGGTTCACGGGTTTGGGTCATGTTTAATGAGGAGGGTGATCTGGACCGTTGATTTCAAACTCAAATCTAACGGCTTCTGAGAATTCTGGAGAGGAGTTGTGGATCGATGACGTGGCACAAGATCAGGCGTTAATTCCAGATGATCCAACGGTTGCTGAACGATCTGGAGAAGCAGTTTGAAGTTGATGAACCCGATGGCTTCCGGTGGCGATTCAGGGAGCGTCAAGCGTCGGTTTCTGACACGGTTTGGACCGTTGGAATCGTCACGTAGAGAGGACTTCAAATACGGTGGTGGTGTGGTAAGAAGACGATTGGATGATAGCCAAAAGAGCTATCAACAAAACGGTGGAGGTATGAAGAACAGAGCTTCAAACCTGAAGAAGACGGACGACAATGGGCGGCGCGTGACAGCGCGTGGAGGGGGTTTTGACGACACGGTTTCTTTTGCTGCACTCGGAAAACAAAAAGGAACACAAATATGACAGTGGTGTCTCAATAAGACGAATGGAAATCAACAAAAAACTCGAAGAACAGAAACTCATAAAAAACAGAGCAAGAATGAAAACCCAGGGAAAAAAAATTATGTAACCAAAGCTTCTGATACCATATTAGAAATCAGAGAGGGAGCTCAGTAAAGGACTACATTGTATTAGATTGGTATCAGTTATAATACATGAACAAGCCTATTTATAGAATCATAAACTTCACCTAACCTATTCCACTAACAACACTAACCCTACAACAGTTCATCACAACTCATATTTGACCCTACACAACTCATACACAGCTCATTACAACTCATTACTCTAACACTAATGTCAAATTTATGGAATTATAGATTTTTTTTTTTTACTGGAATTATGGATTGTTGTTATTCTTGTGTTAGTTCTGTAACTAAACTAAACTGTACGTGGATTTTCTTTTTCTTTCATCTATTGTTAAAAATAAATAAATAAATAACTGTGCATGGTACCAAAAAAAACTAAACTATACGTGGTATTGGCAACGGTGACTCGGTAAAGGTCGAGTAAGAGGAGTATTCACTATTCAACACCCATAAGTTTTTCCATGTATTTATAACAGTAATGTTATGAAACCAATGTTATGGGATCAATAAAGAGTCAATTAATATAATTAGAAAAATAGTAGGTGGTAAAAGAAAAAAGAAAAAAAATGAAAAATATATTGACTTTCTATTGTCTCCTTAATATTGGCTACCAAGACTTTCTCTTATAGTATAATAAAAATAATATTTTTATAACGGTAATGCTACATAGATCAATGTACACCTCCATATATCTCATTTATAACACGAAAAAATATAAATATCAGCACATAAATTTTATTTTTCTGTGTTATGTTTACATTTTTCTGTTGAGGTGTACAATGTTCTACATAGATTATCAAATTACGGTCCAGTAATCTTTCTCGATTTCTATAATACCAATGAGGTCCACTCTTTTATGCTACACACATCCCTTACCATCTCAATATTACCCAAACCCCCCAAACCCCTAACATTCCAGATTATGAGCTTCATTTAGGAACTGACCTCACTTCGGACAGGAAGATTCTTTTGGAAGCTCGCAGGGCAGCGCTCTGCTTACTAAACCCTTTTTGTTATGAATTATTGATGGTGGATCCCACCAGTTACTGTTTTCACAGTAACCAAATCAATTATGGCCGTCCATTCCTAATCAAGTTACTATGTCGTATAGTAAATGAATTATAGTTGTTCATTCCTTTTCATGGAATAGTAAATCTTCAACTATAAATAGGGCTATGATTTCATAAGTTTTTCATATTCAGAAATCAATAAAAATTTCATTCTCTTGCTCTCTCTAACTCTCTCTATTGCTTTTCTCTTATTCTCTCTTTTATAGCTTCAATTTTATAACACGTTATCAGCACGAGGCTCTGATCTATTCCCTTTAAAGCACGAGAGCTCTAAACTTGAGTAAGAGAAAATTAAAGGTAATGAATTTTAATTATGTCAATATCTCCTATTAATATCCCTATGAATGAACTGTTGATCTTTGAAAATAAAGATCCAAGATGATTGAATGGGTCCTGAAGACACCATTAAGATTGAACCGTGAACCTTAAATATGATGATTAACTGGTATGTCCTGAAGATACCAATTTGATGTGGATCTAGAATGGTCACATATAATCGGTTCACATGGATAATAATGCTCAATTCTTAGTATGCTCTGTGGTTGCGGTATAATCCGATCTTCCACATAAAAAAGGAATTGTTCAAGAATTTGACATGATTATTATTTGGAAAGATGTGGTACAATTAAGATGAGTACCTTATGCTAAAAGATCTTGAAGATCTTTGGAACAATAATTCAAAAGAAAAAAAAATACTAACACCTAAGAGAGGTGTTTCTATTAGATATTTAAAGCGTCAATTCCTGCAGAATTACGTATATTTATTATGAAGTAATGGATCCTGAAAATACCATTTTACAATAAAGTTTGCATCCTAATAAGAGCACATATAAATTCATGGATTATGATAGTTCTTTGATCTGCCAGAAGCAGTTATGGCACGTTTTTATAAAAGTGTTCCAGTAAGTGCAGAAAAGCGTTACCTTGATATGATTTTCATGCTTTTGAAAAGCACGAATTTATAAGTATAAACCTGTGTTACGCTTTGAGAAAAAGCGTCGCTTAAAAGCGTGTAAATCTCTGTACAGCTACGCTTCAGTATGCATGACATATAAAATGTGGCAAAATCTATAATCAAATGCCACCCTTGTAAAATCGTAGCCACAAACCTGTTATAAAAAAGCGTTGCGTTAACTATGAAAAATTATTAAAAGATTATCCAATGAAATGAATAAATCTTAGTATTCATATTACCTGAAGTATATGAATAAATATCTTGAAATCTTTATTCCCGGAAGTGAATATATATTGAAGAAAAATTTTCATGATATATATGTGATTTTTATTGTGTGAGTTTATCATCACCAATTTATAGATTGATTTAATTAATTATAAATCTCTTCTCTCCAATATCTCAATTTCATAAAGAGATGAAAAATTATATATATGAAATTGGTATTATAATTAATAATTTGACATATTGGTTGATAATATTCTCATGGTAGCTTATTATATATTCAAAATTTTATGAACCTTAGAGTTATTCATAAAATATGATTTCTAGTTCTTCTATAGATACTTGAGCTACCATGAGGGGGAGATATTATGTTGAGTAAGATTAATGAAATTTTCATTTGACAAATAATATTTTCAAAATATGGAAGAAATTTACATATAGTAATAAATCCAAAATATTTATATTAATTAATGATCAAAGTGAAAGTGTTAATGTAATTAGATAATTATTTTAAGAAAGAAGTCAATTTGTTACATATGCAAATTTATTTGTCGTATTTCGTCACTTAACATCTTATAATTACAGCACATGGTGAATTTGTTTGCATGTATAAACAATTATCTTAACAAAAGGTATTATATATGTATATATACTCCAGAAGAGTATAATTGAGTTCTTGCAAAATAATTAATTGAGTTTGATGGATTCAAATGCTCCAGAAGAACTATTATTTGATTATCATAAAACTTATTAATTTTAAAATATTCTCTTAAGTGGATATTGCAGTGAAACAATAAAGAACCTTTATGTTTCAGTTGTGATTAAACAATTAAGAAAAGATATACTAGAAGTATATAATATCTTTTGATATGTATTACACTTATTATCGTGTAATAGAATCACATGTATAGTAAACCAGAAGTTTGCTTATACAAAATATTTATCAGTTGATATGATAAATATATGAGAAAGTGGATGAAAACTTATGAATACTTATTGGAAGACCAGAAGATTCTTCAATATAATAAGTTTTCTTATATTGTATGTTCTCAAAATTTAATGGCCATCATCAACAAAAGTTTTGGATTTTTGAAATTCCCATAAGGAATTTATAATGATACATGTGTGAAGAATTTTTCACCGAGTAAGATCCAATGAGACAGTTTGTGTTCTTGATATATACGTTTATAAGACCGGCATACGTATATTTTGTTATTGACTTGCAACCTGAAGTTTGCATGATTACTTGCGCAAGTATTTGATCTAAGAACACAAAGTCTCAATGATCCAATCAAACTTTATGTTCATAGTGTTGATGAAAATGATTATTATATGGCCAATGGTGAATGTAATTGAACATCCAGAAGTTTATGTTTCTACACAAATTGAATCACCATTATTGTTTATGGAATGCCTCAAGATTATTGCTAAACTAGATATGAGAACAAATTCACAAAAATATTTGTGATTAAATACTTATTATCGTAGCAATTGAAAGTTGTGGCAATATCAAAATTCTCCCCAAATACTAGCTTTGGCCTGAAGCCAAATATTTCCATTTTAAAATTTGTGGAACTATGATAAAAGTTCCTTATTGAAAATATATGTTGGATATGATTTTCCTTTATTGATGGGAAGTATCATTGGCTCTTTCTTGTGCATTGTCAATTTGATGAAAATGTTTCCAACAGGGGGAGATAATGGAAAGTTGGAAACATAATTTCCATAGTAAAAGAGATCAAAATGCATTAATATGATTTCAGATCCTCGAACATGACATTATGAACCAGAAGTTCATAAGAATTCTATAGATGCATGTTATGATCTTATACGCGGCTAATGCCCAAATTCTAATTGATGTCCCTGTTGGACATATGGCCATTGAACAAATATGCGCCAGAAGCGTCGTAGGCCAATCGATTCCAAAGATATCCAAAAAGAATATGGGCAAATAATGTTACAAGAGGCAAATAATCTTCCTGTAGAAGAAAGATGAATACAAAGTAATGACACCTGCAGTTATCCAAAGTTTTGACATAGTTTAAACGCCAAAAGACGTTCAAGTACTTGAAATTTGAAATGAGATCTCAGTAAACTATGTTCTTATGAATGAAAAATGGAATCAAAATATGATAATTATAAATAATATGTTTGCAAACATTTGTATGTTATATATCATACATAAATGAGGATCTAAAGCCAAAAATTAATGTCGACAAAGAAATGATTGGCTGAAATAAAGATAAGCCATGTGAGCTTAAATGTTTCACTAAATGTGAAAATTTTGGACCTGTAGTCCATACACCAGAAGTTGTAAAATTTATTGAATACAAATAAGTATTCATGAGAAAAATATTACTAGGCTTTGCCTATGGCACAAAGCTTTTGAAGAAATATATATTCCCCTGAAGTGGATGTGATTGTAGTAGATGCAATTACCTTGAGGTATTTAATTGGCTTATCTGTATATCATAAGCTAAAGATGCATCTGATGGATGTAGTCACAACCTATTTATGTGGGTCATTGGATCATGATATCTATGTGAAAATCCCTGAAGGATTAAAGATATCTGAAACATCCAAAGTGAATCATCAAGGGCTATACTCTGTTAAATTGCAAAGATCTTTATATGGTCTAAAGCAATCTGGAAGGATGTGGTATAACCGTCTAACAGAGTATTTTATGAAAAATGGGTTCAAGAATGATGCCATTTGCTCGTGTATTTTTATAAAGAAATATGCTGGATTCATTATAATTGCAATATATGTTGATGATTTAAATATAAGTGGAACTCCTGAAGAGATTTCGACAATTATAAGATCTAAGAATAATTTGAAATGAAAGATCTTGGAAAAATTAAGTTCTATCTCGGCCTGCAGATCGAGCACATGAAGGATGTGATACTTATTCATCAAAAGACTTACACTGAGAAAATTTTCAAGAGATTTTACATGAATAAATCACATCCAAAGTACCCCAATGATCGTAAGATCATTAGATGTGAAAAATGATTCGTTCCGACCTAAAGAAAATAATGAAAAAGTTCTTGGTCCTGAAGTACCATATCTCAGTGCTATTGGAGCATTGATGTATCTTGCTAACAATACGCGACCTGATATATCGTTCGCTGTAAATTTATTAGCAAGGAATAATTCATCTCCAACCAGAAGACATTGGACTGGAATTAAGCAAATCTTTAGGTATCTTCGTGGAACGGTTGATATGGGGTTATTTTATAAATATGAATCCAAATCACAACTGGTGGGTTATGCAGATGCAAGGTATCTATTTGATCCCCATAAAGGTAGATCTAAAACAGGATACTCATTCACATTTGGTGACACTGCAATATCATGGAGGTCTGCGAAGCAAACTATAGATGCAACTTCTTCTAATCATGCTGAAATACTAGCCATACATGAAGCAAGTCGTGAATGTTTTTGGCTGATAAATTTGATTGGATATATTCAATCTTCATGCGAGTTGTTTGATGGGAAGATAGCTCCAACAACCCTATATGAAGATAACACGGCATGCATCGCTCAGCTCAAGAAAAATACATCAAAGATGACAGCATGACGCATATTTCTCCG
Source organism: Stylosanthes scabra (assembly GCA_036250425.1). Taxonomy (NCBI): domain Eukaryota; kingdom Viridiplantae; phylum Streptophyta; class Magnoliopsida; order Fabales; family Fabaceae; genus Stylosanthes; species Stylosanthes scabra. Next base: position 32,561 of record JASCZI010271866.1, read on the forward strand.
AAGTTCTTCTTTTCTCTTAAGTCAAGAACAATTGATGAGCAACAGATTCATTCAAGTGATAATCCAGCAGATTTATTCACAAAAGTTGCTATCAACACCCTCTATTGAAAGAACGGTACATCAGATCAGAAAAGATGTGGCCAAGAGGAGGAGACTGTACTCTTTTTTCCTTGATCTGGTTTTTATCCCACGAGATTTTTCCGGACAAGGTTTTTAACGAGGCAGTACTCATCATAAAGGATATCGTACTCTTTTTCCCTCAGTCAGGTTTTTGTCCCACAGGATTTTTCTGACAATGTTTTTAATGAGGCATATCCGTAATGGACGTCCAAGGGGGAGTGTTATGAATTATTGGTGGTGGATCCCACCAGTTACTGTTTGCAGAGCAGTTACTGTTTGCACGGTAACCAAATCAATTATGGCTGTCCATTCCTAATTAAGTTACTATGTCGCATAGTAAATGAATTATAGCCGTTCATTCCTTTTCATGGAATAGTAAATCTTCAACTATAAATAGGGCTATGATTTCATAAGTTTTTCATATTCAGAAATCAATAAAAATTTCATTCTCTTGCTCTCTCTAGCTCTCTCTATTGCTTTTCTCTTATTCTCTCTTTTATAGCTTCAATTTTATACCACTTTTGTCGCCCCTTTACCTTTCTTTTTCTGCTTTTGGTTTCCTGTTAAGTGAGGTGCCTGTCTATGCCCCACTAATTTCCGTATGAGTACATCTTGACTTTCACTGTTGAAAAATATCCACTTATCGCTATCATTTTTTTTAATAACAAAAAATATCTTTATGCGAAAATAATTACGGAATCTTAATTAAAATATCTTCTTACCACTTTAAAAGGAATTGGTAAAACATTAACTTTTTGAGAAAGTTTTGGTAGTCAATATTAGAAAGACAATAGGAAGTCAATATTATTTTTACTTCTTTTCTCTTTCCCTTTGTACCATCCATTATTTCCCTAACGTTGATTTCGTAACATTATTCTAAATTTTTTGTAACTGCTATTCGAACAATAAAATCATAATAATCTAGTTTAGCTAGGATCTCCGCAGGAACTTGACATCTTTCGAATCAATTTTATAAAGGTGGGAAAAAAGTGAAGAAGTTGTTTACGTTATCTCAAAAATAAAAATCTTATTAGAAGTGTATCTAAATATGACGACTTATGATAACATATAAAGAGCTCTCAAATTGATAGTGTGAATCCTTCAATTTGTGTTAGCAATTGAGAATAAGATGTCCTTCGGAATAGAGCGAGGACATGACCTTTTAGGTCAAGACTGAGACTATGATTGCAAGGCCAAGATTAGTTTAGGAATTTATAGCTATCATCAGTGGAGACTCAAGGTTGAAACAGGCAATAAATAATCAAGCCTCCCCAGTGTCATAATGTTCAAGTCTCTCTTCAAACTCTCAAGTTGTTATTGCTAACTTTGTGAAATCTTTATCCTTATTGGAGCATGGATATGACATGCAATAATGCATAACAACACAATCCATCAACAAATTGCCAAATGTGATTAACATTTAGCAGAGCAACAATAATGCTTAACTGCTTATGTTATGACTCAACAATATGTTAAAAAGTTTGATATTCATAGGAACATCTATATTTAAAGCCATACTCCTCCCAAATATGTCAAGATTCAAGATAACTCATAAACTAACTTCCATGAAAATTTCAGAAGAAATAACTTGGCAGTAATAAACTAGACTTAATTTAATATAATAATATTTGAGAAACACCACTACCAAATCTAAAGAGACAAAATAATTCACTCCATAAATATCTTAACAGATATATGATCACTAGCTCAATAGGTTGTCGAGCCTCAACCACTAGCAAAAAGAATAATCAGACCATCAGTAAGTGGGAGACTAGTGCGCATTTGAGTCCCACATGAAACGAAAAGATGGGCGATACAAGAAAAGCAGTGAAGATAGAGAACCGATATTGAGGCGATAACTTAGAAATTCATAGAAGTGCAATATGCTGATGGAGTGATGATAGTACATAACTAAATATTCCCATAAAGTATGGAAAATGTATACACACAAAATAAAAATAAAAATAAAAATCAGATACAACTTTCAACCAAATAGTAAGGCATAGATTATATACATATATGTATAATGTATATATGCAAACCTGCACTCCACCCCAGGGTCGTTTAAGTTGACCTTTTGGCATGCAAATTATGAAGCTTCGGAACACACGTGTTCTTTCTCTCCTTTTGTTTATTTTTTATTTCTTTCTTTCTTATTTATATCAGGAAATGACTCCAATCACATAAGAATATGCAGATCACAGAACCTTCAAGTTTTATTTGGGGAGACAACAACCTCGAGATATCTTAAACCAGATATCTTTTTGAAAGTGCCAGCACTCAAGCATAGCTTTTATCAACTGAGAAATATCAAACTTTATTACGCCCTCAATTGAACGAGTTCCTAGATAATAATAATAAAAAAAAAGGAATTAAACAAAATCAGAATAGTGCCTGGGAGTTCAACTAATTGATCTCTATTCTACTCAATTTTATTCCTTCTAACAAGGGTAAGTTACTAAGTTATACTAACTTCTCCTGACATTGAGCAATATTACACATAGAACTCAATTTGTAAAATCATACAACAACCTCCCCTCAGGTCTAAGTGATATTACACTCAGTGCCCTTCGTATTTTGACAAAACGTGGCCCTGATGATATGAAAAATTGGCATATCCTATAAACATGATATTAAGGGATGCTAATGTAAATATAAAAAATAAGCAATGCCAAATGTAATATCCCATAAACTCAAGAAAGGCTAGTGTAACTTACCCTAAAAACAATTATGCCCCATACCTTGCTGTTTTCCAACACGTCAAAAGTATCACGAAAACCCCACAAATGGCTATGATTTTCAGGAATCTTGATAGATTTCTGACAAAGGATTCCCCACGCCATTTCTTGTTCAAATCATGCAACAACACAAAATGATAATATATAGCTATTAGAGCCTCGACAAGAAGGGAACTTATTAATACATCAACTCTCTGTTCTTTCTGCTCTCCCGTAGAAGATGTTGCAATGTCCAACACAATGTGATTCTGCTGATAATCTAACCCATCGTAACTCAATCTTAACACATTTTGAATTGCTGCATTAGGATTCTTCTCGAGTTTTTGCAATGCACTATCCCATTCAGTTTCACTCTTGGAATGAAGAAAAGAACCCAATACTTTTAAAGATAATGGGACACCTTTGCAGTAGGTAACTGCTTTCCATGATAGCTCTTGGTATCCCATTTTTGGATAGTTTTGATTGAATGCATTCAAGCTAAACAATGCAAGGGAATCTTGAAAATCTAATACCTCCATCTTATAAATTTTTTCAACTCTTTTTTCCAGCACACTCTTGTCCCCCGTAATTACAATGATTCTACTTCCTGCACCATAGCATTGAAGGTCCCCAATTAGGTATTCTAATTGCTTTGAACTACCCACATCATCAAGAACTATGAAACTTCTTTGTCTGCAGAGCCTGCACTTTGCAGAAGTTGTATTTCCCATGCTATTTTGGCAATCTTTTTCTTGTAACAACTCCGAGTGAAGTTGATTAAGCAACTTATCTAGCCCCTGCCCATACTTTTTCGATCTTTCCTGAACATTTCCTAAGAAGCAGGAACCTTCATACTGATAAGAAAGTTTCTGATACACAATTCTTGCTAAAGTTGTTTTGCCCACCCCTCCCATCCCACAAATCCCAATTATTGCAATTTGTTCATCAGGAAATGAACTTAATAACTTTTCTAACTTTTCAAGATTTTTATTAATACCAACTACACTCTTGACATCCTTAGGCAGGCAATGATTTTCCAGCTTTCGCAAAACATCTTTGACAATCTTTTCAACAAGTTCAAAGTCGTCCCTACAAATGTCGAAAATAATAATAATAATAAACCATAAGGTAAGGAGCAGATAAGATTTACTGCACAATATGACTAGAAATTAAACTGAATTACGAGCAACTCCAGTGAACTATTTTTTTTAAGTTTCAAATTTGACGTGCACAGAGTAAAACCTTTTCGAATTTCACTCTCATGATCGATGAGATAAGATAGGTCTCACTTTAGAACTGAGATCCGTTTTAATTTTGAATTATGACCATTACACTTCACTGGAGAATCAATTAAATTTTGTTGCCTCGTATAAAGTTTAAAATAAATTAAAACCAAACATTGAATTGATCTAGTCTCAAAACTGTGGTTATATACTTCTATGTGTCATTTTGTTGTAATATCTCTAAGAAGTCAAACAATTATTTCGTATTACAATCAATCATCTAAACAGCTATTTCTCAATTCAAATTAAATTCATCCTTACCTACAAGTGCTAGAGTCCCAGCCTTCTAAATCTGCTGCCTCAGCGAGAGCTTCCTTCCATTTTTTAACCTTGTTCATGTCATGCTGCGAGTGACTTACGCCTTCTTCAATGAAACTTTCTAGTTGCTTCCGTACATGTGATCGATCCACACCATAGAACACAGGTATAACTTTCCTCCCGCACTCCATGATTTTCAATAACTCATCAGGGCACCAACTTGGGATACCATAATTCTTTGAGAATACAACCACAAATACAGACGAACCTTCAATTGCTCTTCCGAGAGAAGCAGAGATGCAATCCCCTTCGTGAATCGCATCATCAATGAAGGTTTTTATTTGTTTTGGAATCAGAGCTTCACGAAGACTGGAAGTGAATTTACTAAGTCTTTCCTCGCCTCTAAAGCTGATAAACACGTCATACTTTTCAAGATTCGAAGATAGGCCATTTGAATTTTGCTTAACCGAATCGAGAGGTTGGTTAGGGTTTGGGAAGAGGAAGAGTCTCATGCGGGCAGTTCTAGGGGAAACACGGTAGAGTTGATCAAACTCCAGCATCATGTTGTGGAGGTCGCTGTCGTTGGTGACGGAGACGAGATCATTGCCGCCGGGGAACTGGTATTTGAAGTTATGACCGTTGCAAGCTATGTCAAAGAGGCCACAGATTTGGGCAACCATACCTGTGAAGTCAATTCGGCGGTCAACGTAAAGGATCTTATTGATGCCGCCGACGTAGGCGAGCTTGTTGCGGCCGCCGACGTAGGTGAGCTCGATCTGACCGCCGTAGCTGCAGAGAAACTTTGCTTCTTGGATCTCCATGTAACTGAAATTATTTTACGTTCTGTATTTTGGAGTTTGAAATTTGCATAGGCAGCAGCAAAATCAGTTATAGATATACTCTTCCAAACGCTCTTGCCGGGAACCGCAGGATGATTTCCATGAAATTTCCAGGAAGTTCGACATTGGAATTTTAGGTTTTTTAAGTGAAATTGTTGCTCTCGCCGAAGTTGCGAAGTAAATCTATTATCCGTGTGGAACCCACTGAAAATTACTTAGAAACTTAACAATTAGGGCCTCAGGGTTCATTTTGAATTAAAAATATTTTTATGTAAAAAATAATTAAAATAAAGAATATATTATATTAGTGTGTATTTATTAGAATATTTAATAATTTTTAAAAATTACAAAATTATCGGTAACAATCACAAAAATATTATCAATAATAATTTGATGTATTATTAAATATAATAAACACTCAATTTGATCCTAATCATTCACCACATAAAATATTAATACTTTCAACTACTATGGTATTATTATATTGAAGAGTTAATATTTTAAATTAAATATTAGTAAAATTGTAAAGATGAGAAATTAGTTATTTTGAAATTAAAATATTAAAATATATATATATATATATATATATATATATATAAAAGTTATAAATTCAATCCAGTCACCAAAAAAAGTTATAAATTCAATAGAATTATTTATTTATTTATTATTTTATTTATAATTATAATAGGAATTTTATCTTTTTTTTTTTAAGAAAAATTATCGGCCGCTCCAGTATCCGTGTTTCTCTGCTAGTTAGTCAAATGTGTTATCACGAATTCACGATTGACGAAAAAAGGAAAGGGAAAAGAAATGCAGTAGGCGCATGGTTGTGTTGGGGGCGATTGCTTGTAAAATTAAATAAGTAATAAAAAATAATCCCAGGCATTTCACTCTGCAATTCATGGGAACTTTCGAGGTCACTTCGCTTCTATTTAATTCCAAGTCCAATATTACGGCCAAACCCAAACACTACCACCACACAAAACGATATGGCGGACAACACGGTGGCGAGGTTTATGTGCAGCTACGGCGGCGAGATCAGGCGCAACCACAGTAGTAACAACCCTCACTTCTCCTACTATGGTGGCAACAATAGGATGCTCCAAGTCGATCGCAACATAAGTTTCCACAACATGACAACCGAGCTCTCCGCCCTCTGCGGTGGGGGCGCCATTAACTACTTCAAGTATCTCATTCCCGGAGACGATCTTGACACTCTCATTACCGTCACCAACGACAGAGACCTCGGTTACATGATGAGGGAATTTGATCTGCACTTCCGCAGTTCTACCGACCGGATGAGAATTTTTCTCTTCCTAGACCCCGTCCATAACGGTGCGACCGCAGTAAATGCCTCCAACGAGGATCAGCGCGTTATCTTCATGGTGGTGGTCATGGTGGTGGCAGTAGTAGTTTTGATGTTGTTATTAATATTGATGCTGTTATTCTTGGTGGCGGTGGTGGTGATAACCCTGGTAGTAGTAGTAGTGGTGGTGGTGGTGGCAACAATGGAGGTGATGGTGGGATGGTGGTGGTTGTGGTGGTAATAGTTGTATGTTGTCTTCCGTGGCGGTGGTGATAGAGTGGGGGTTAGGGGTAGTAGACTAGTGGTAATGGCGATGTAGGCGTTGGCGTCGGGAAGATGGCGATGGTGGAATTGACGGAAGAGCTAAAGAAGAAGGAAGTGTTTAGGGGGTGATGGATCGGTGGTGGTTGTGGTGGTGGTAGTGGCGGTGGTAATGGCCATGGCAGGGGAGTTCAGGTAAGAGAAAGAAGAAAAGTGTTTTGACGCGACTCGAATGAAGAGGGTATAATTGGAAGACAAATGAGCTCAAATTTAAACTGTAAATTATATATAATTACCTTAACACACTATAGAACTTACTTTCAATTTGTGCATTTTATTATTTTTCATCACAAGTTCACTATTTAAACTTACTTTTTAAATATATTTTAAGAACATTATCGATCAATAAAAAAAATTAGCCATCATTAACTAATAATTCAAAAATACTCAACCTAATTCCAACCTTTTTTTTTTCCAGCAATTACTTTTGCACTTTTTTTTCCCTTTGTCTTCCACACCATAATTTCAACTTTCAGTCTATCACCAGTCACCACTGCTAACCACCGTGTCGGATATAACTTTTTGGGCGACCTATTCCCGTCAATTCTGCCAATTAGGGGTGGTAAATTGGTAATAGCAACTCTATTTGTGGATATCCAATTCAATCCGTATTTTTTTTTTGGTAACTAGTAGGATTAAGCGTGAAGCAGGTTATGTCACGAAACAAGTCAATTTTTTTAATTGTATGGTTTTTTTTGGTGACGTTTTAATTGTATG
>JASCZI010271866.1:40131-51964 GCA_036250425.1 Stylosanthes scabra
TGGTAACTAGTAGGATTAAGCGTGAAGCAGGTTATGTCACGAAACAAGTCAATTTTTTTAATTGTATGGTTTTTTTTGGTGACGTTTTAATTGTATGGTTTAAACCTAAATATTAATAGATGATATAATATTCTAGTCTATTATTTATGCTAACAAATTTGGGGTTTTTATTTTTAAATAAAAGATTTTGATGTTTACATAAATATACGAAGAGAGAAAAAATTATAAAATGCACTCTCATTACATATCTCGTCATCCCTGACGACGTGAAAAAAAAGGTATATTAGAAAAAAAAAAAAATTTTTTTCAGAACAAATTAAAGTAAATAGTAATATGATACAATAAAATATGATAAAATGAACATAGTATATATAAACCTCATAATACAGTTCATGTAAGATAAAGCCACTAAAATACAAAGTTATCTAAATCTACGCTGATACTGTAGGTGTCCATCCGTATCACATTCTGTAAGATAATAGCGACCTCACCCCACAACAGCCACCTTTCCACAAACGCTGAGAGCAGCGCCAGGTCGAAATGGAAGTCCATCAACTTCAGAGCATGCCCAAAGCCAACCTCTCAGAAGTATGGCATCAAAATCTCACGCCATGAAGTAGGTGTTCCGCCAAACATGTAGAATCCTAGGTGGCTTATTAGTTAAGAAAAATTATTACATGATGTTAAAATTTTCAATATAAAAAAAATTACATGTTTAGTTTTTGAAGACCATTTTAATGTAGTACCACTACTTTTTTTTTTTTTGGGTAAATAAAGGGGCCAGAGGCCCAAAAAAACTAGAAAGAAACAATAGATCGGGGTCTCAGGACCCCTGAAACATCAGCAAACAGCAAATTACAAATTCCTAAAGGTGGGGAATTCCAGTACTGTAAGGAGAAGTTCTGTGAAATACTCGTATTAACCATCCAGTCAGCACAATAATTAGATTCCCGATACACATGATGAAGTTCAACTTCCCACCTCTGATTCAACATCTTACTTATCCTGCTATAAAGAACTGAATGTAGTACCACTACTACATGTACATGTAGGAAGACCATTTTTATAACCAATTCATACGTTAATATGGTATTAAATATTAAAAATATTAACATTTGAAAATCACTAAACTGGGTATGTATATGTATATATATCTTGAAAATATGGTCACATAATAGTATAGACTATAGAGAAAACCCTGAATAAATAAATTTTACTTAATTTATTAATTCACATTTTATATTTTACCATTTAAATTGAGAATATTGTTTTCAAAGTGTTGTATGTGTTTATATATTTTTAGTGCTAATTTTAAAATATTTTCTAATTAGGTTTATTATATTACATTATATTATATTATTTTTTTAATGCATAAATATTAAATTTTTATTATTTAATTTTTTTTAGTGATGGCAAAAATCTCCATATCCACGGATACTCGCCTTAATTATCTGCGATGGAGAGGTTAATGGAAACCCGCAAAATCTCCACGAGGACGGGGACCCGCCCCCACGAATAAACGGGGATGGGGACGGGGATAGAGGTACCCGCCCCATCGGAACCCGTGAAATCCCCGCGAATAATGTAACTACCTATTTGTTCCTACACATATGTATAAAAGTTAGATTTTTTATATTAAAAATACGTTTTTATTTCATTTTCTTTTAATGTGTATGTTTGATATTTTATATATATGTGAGTGATTAAATTTGTGTGTCAATTATATTTTAATATGTTAAATTTTATTTTATTATGCTAAATTTTATTATATGTGTTATATTTTTTTATTATTTCTTTAAAAGTTAATATCCATGGATATCCGTGGATATCCGCCATTTCCGCGGAGATTCATAAACGGGGATCCGTCACGGGAATGGGGCGGGGACGAGGGGCAATTTTATAAATGGGGACGGGGGCGGGGAATGAGGTACCCGCCCCAACGGATACCCATTTTTTCTCTTGAATTAATAAGGTTATTAGTAAAAAAAAAATTATGAGAGTATTTCCTAACTTTTAAAAAAAAAATTAAATTTTTCCCTTACGCATGACAGTTTGTGTTACAAATAATGACAGTTTGAACCCACCTACAACCGTGAGACTTTTTACGATAGTTACGTTTTTTATTACGGGCAGTTGTGGTCGTGTTTATCTTAGGCTTACAATGCTCTTATAGGGTTTGGGATCCTAATTTGATTTATGGGCAGTTGTTTCTACCCCATCTATGCTTGAAATTCCTCACAGAAAGGGCCATAACCAATTTAAAAGGTGACCAATTAACAGGAATAAAATGCTATAACATATCAGAATAAATTTGGTTACACAGTTAGTTACTTCAATTCAGAGCTGAATAACAACTTAATGGTGATGAATAACAACCTAATGATGTTTAGGAAACGCGATGAGGAAAGTTGTTATCATGGCAACCAACTTTCAGTTACAAAAAGCCATTTTTGAATCTAATTGCCAAAATCTGATCCAAGCTTTGAAGTCCAGAACAGCTATTTCAAAGATAGATGCAATTTTAAAGGACATTTGGGAGATTAGTAAGCAAATACCTGACAAAGAAATTATATGGGTGCTGAAGCTCATGTTTTAGCCAAGCTTACTGTATATTGTCCTCAGTGCTCAACCTCCATTAGCAACCTACCTTCTTCATTCACAAGTATGATAAAATCAGAGGGAGAGATAGCTAAAAATAGGAGATGTAATAATAATAGAAATAGAGATAGGGTGTAGATTTTTTTTTTTTTTTTTTTTGGTTGCTCTAGTAATCTTGTCTGTGTAGTTCCTTTGCCTTGTTCTTGCTTGTCTGTGTAGTATGGGCGTCATTGAATTGGTATGAGAGTTGGGATTAGGGTGAGGGATTTGTTTTTTGTGTTTTGTTTGGGTTGACAGGGTTTGTCAAAAAAAAAAAAAAAACTTAATAATGTTGTCTTCAAAAGAAAAAGAACAATATAATCTTAAAAAAGGTTGCAAGAAATAAATAACTCTTGATTGAACATTAAAAAAAAAAAAATGAATTTTGAGGCCTATGGGGCGTTCTTAATTACTAAATAAGTTAAAAAATTGTGCTGTTGTTTTTTCTATATTTCTAAAATTTTATTCTCCTTATTTATGTCTAAAGAAATATATAATTCAACGAGTAGTTTTTAAAACTGCATTTGGAAGACAAATAAAAATACAAATTATAATTTGAAAAAATTAGGTTCGATTCTCCAAATTTTCATTTTAAATTATTCGCACTTAATTTGACCAAATTATTATACTATAATACATATATATATATAGGTAATCATAAAAATATTGTCTTAAAAAAAGATTTAATTGATAATTAATAAAAATGAAAATATTTAATTTGAATATTAGAATTTTTCAAAAATAATCTACATTAACAAATAAAATTAAGTCAAGAATAAAGATTATCTTTTTCAAGAAATAAAAAATAAAAAAATCAATACAGTATATATAATATACACGTTGCTGAGAAAAATATAATATATTTGAATAAACCCTATAACTTAACTCAATAAAAAGAGCCCTTTTTTTTTTGTATTCGAGATAAAAAAAAAAAAAAAAGCCATTTTTTTTGCGTCAGGGTATTCGCCAGATCGAAAGTCTAATGATTAATCGTTCGGATATTGTATAAGCAAAGTGGCGATCCTTCCAAATAAACTCTCTCCAAAAAGCCTATTTTGGCTAATGCAAGACCAAAAACATATTCTACAAACCCAATCACCGACCCATCATCACCACCAACTCATTCAGCAAAAAAAAAAAACCACAAGCCCAATACTAACATATATCAGCTAATCAAAAAGCAACAATAATAGCAGCTGAGATATAGCCCAGTTAGTGGGGAATATCCCATAAAATGCTGCATCATCAAGAGGACAGGAATTCAAACCCCTACAAGAGCTGAACTAAAAAAAATGGATATGTAAGAGTGGGTGTGTTTGTGGGTTGAACTTACCAACCATAGTAAAAAAAAAAAAAAAACAATAATTACACACTTAATGAAATCCCGTTCCCATGCTTCTCCCACACTCAAACGATCCTCTGCGCACACCAGGCACTGGCCTAGTGGTGGACTTGTGTCCACAAAAGGTGTGCATATATGAGGGCCAAGGATCGATCCTTGGCTTGTGCTGAAGAGAAAAAAGTTGTGTGTATGTTATGGGGTGGGGTGGGAAAACAAGCATTAGCTTGTAATGTCTAAAAAAAAAAAAAACGATCCTCTTCAACAAATTGGCCAATTGCATGTTTCCATTTGGCATCTACACATATAGATGCAAGTTGGAATCTACATGCTATAATTTACCACCAATTGGGTAAAGAATAACTATATAAAATTAAGTCTAAATTTATAGCTCCACCTCCATACAATGGGTTGGATTGTTTTTTTTTTTTTTAATTATTTATATATTATTTAAAAAGATTTTTATTAATAAAAATTATTCTTCTTATTTTTTTAAATAAAAATACTTTTTTAAAAAATACATTTAAATAATACCAATTTAATAAAAAATATATATTTTTAATAAAAAATATTTTTTTCCTTAAAAAAAATCAATCCAAAAAATACTTAGCCAACACCAAAAACTTGAATCTCCTGACCACTAAAAGAAGGCCCATCACACTAATTATCATTAACAATACCAAATTATGTTTCATTAATATAACATGGGAGATAAGTACATTAACCACTCCCGCTATGCTATGACATTTCCACGCCTCTCATTTCTCATCAAATAAACACACTATTTCCTCATGTGATGAATCACAAGAGTATAAACCAAATTGTAAAATTTTAACCAAAACCACTTTCCTTCTAATCTCCAAAGTATGCTTCACCATTTTTGTAATAATTCAAAGGAACAAAAAAAATAAAAAATCTACGCTGATCTCTTCATTACTATTGTCGTTCCTCTCATAGTTATCAAAACTGGACTGGACCGATCAGTCGGACCGAAAAATCGATGACCCGAACACCAGACCGGTCCGGTCGGTCAATTGGATCGAAAGTGCACCAAAACCGTACTGATCCAATTTGAATTTGACGATTTCCATCAAAATCGATGAACCGGCCAGGTTTTTTAACCCAATCAGATCAGTTTACCTACGCGCAAGCACGGAAGAAGTACTTAGTTGAATATTTTGAATCACCCTTAAAGGTCCAACATCTTACTGCCTCTCAAAATTTCACCCTCATCGCCAATTTCACATTCTTTCATCTCTTTCGTTCGCCCTCTCTCTCCTCTTGGACTTGATTTCACCGAATAACCACAAGAAGGTTGAGGAGTAAGAGGCAGGAAGTGCAACTCTCTGCGGGTAGCCGCTGCCAAGAGGGTGCAACTAACAATGGAGAATTGGAATTCTAATTTCAAAAGGGGATTTGTTTCTACTATCAATAATGTTACATTGTTTCAATTTTTTGACAGACAAAGTCACCAAAAAGAAATTTTTGACAAACAAAATTCGTCCATTTCTTTTTTTTTTCCTTTGAATTTTTCCAAAAATGGAGAGGAGATTGGATGTGGAAGGAGGTTTTAGTTAATATTTTTTAAAAAATTATAGAGAGACCTACAATAAAATATATAAGTTAATTATAAATTTATCCTATGAGTTAAAACATTAATTTAAGTTAAAATTTAGTAACTCTAATTAGTAGTCGGTAATGATAGGTAGCCATAGAAATACATACATTAATGAAATATAATAAACTATTCATACTTTCAATGTTAAATGTGTGAACATCACTCTCCTCTTGCATCATTTAATTATAGTTGATATTTATTTTAAACTAGTGTATTTACCCGTGCCTTGCACGGAAAATTTAATTTAATTTAATTTAAATTAAAAATATAATTTATTATGATTAGTTATATATAAAAATATTAAAATAGTAAAAAACTTGTGTTGAAATAACAATAGATATCAAGAAAATATGTATTCTTTTGTGTTTTTTTTTATAAAATATATTCGTCGTTGTTCTGTATATTTTTAGAATAATGCTTCGAAACCAACGTTAGGGAGCTATTGTGTTTTTTATTTAATAAAAATATGTTCGTCGTTGTTCTGTATATTTTTAGAATAATGCTATGAAACCAACGTTAGGGAGCTATTAGAGAGCCAATAATTGAGTTATCATCTAAAATTTATATGATTTATCATCAATAATTCGTATATCCAACATTAAGTTATCATCCAAAATTTATATAAGTTATCATCCATAATATATGTTGGCTCCCTATTGGTCATAATCTATTGGTTCCCTAGTCTTTTTCATATTTTTATCATCGACAATGTTATATAGAACCAACATTAGGGAATCCTTAAGGAGTCAATAACTAAATTATCTATCATCCGAAATTAAAAAACGTATCATCCAAACACAGTAAAACTTATCACCCACATAATATATGAATTATCACTTATAACTCATCTATCATCACCATCAAGAGCATTGGCTCCCAAATATATTGGTCTCCAAGACTTTTTCTTTTATCGCATATCTCTGTTTAATATCCCGTCAAAATGGGGCGAACCTGTCGAGTAAGATCCGTTTACCCGTCTAAAACAGGCAGACTTTTCCAAAAAGGATAACTACTCTTTTGGTGATTAAGGTTTTGAGGCAAAATTAAATTGATCCTAAACATTTTTTTTGCAAAACTACTTTATTTTCAGAAAATTAAATTATAAAATTATTTAATATTATTATTAATTATATATAAAATAATTATAATAATATATAATTTTTGAATATGAACAATAATGGATATGAAAACATATGAAGCATTTTTGGTACACCAAGTACACCATGGTGTACCAGAACTGCAATGCCCATCGACTCTATAATATATATATTTAAAGTTATTTAATATCCTTCAATCAACGGTTATAAGGTCTGGAGCACCACTAACATGGAGCACCTGACTCATTTCCTAAAACATATGTATTTTTTCTTTTTTTTTTTTCTCTATTTATAAAAATGTGTCTGTCATTATTCTGCATGTTTCTGTCATAAGTCTTTATTTAATATGATTGTTAAAATATGTTAAACCCGTCGAATCAGTCTCATTTACCAATCTAAAAAACAGGTTTTTCCAAAAGAATTATGCCCGTTAATAGGGATGATAATAGGTCAGGTTATGATTTAGAAATGAAGAATGTTAGCTATAGCATCTAAAACCTTTTAAATTACTAAAATAATAATAAATTATACATAAAATTCTACAAAATTAATTTTAATTATATTTATTAATTAATATATGGAATATAGAGGGATATTAAACAGGTATCACCCAAACTTGGCAATATCCATTCTGCCATTAAAAAAACACCATCAATTTAGGACAGTGCAGGTTGGGTCGGCTCGGTTTTGGACAGGACAAATTATCTTCCCTACCCGTTAACAAAAATGGGCAATACATGTTGATCATAATTTATTAAAAAAAATAGTGTTATACAATTCAAATATAATTTAATATGATCTAACATACACATTAAATGTACACACACGTTAAATGAAAATCAAACTAAAATAATTTTCAATATAATAAAACAATATAATTCTTAATAAATTCATATATATAAAATTTAGTGAGTTCTCAAACGATAAATTGATTATGTATACGGCTGTCAAAACGAATCGAACTTATCGAGCCAACTCAATCAGTCATTAACAGACGTACTTTACCCAGAAAGATTAGGTGCATTAAAAACGTGAGCTAAACGGATGAGTCCGATTAATCCAGGAAAAATGTCAGTTAAACAGAACATCTCGTGGGCTAACTTTTTAGCTAATTTAAATATTTTAAAATATTTTTACCGTTTTGTGTAAATATTTTTTAGAGTTTAAAATGAGAGTTTAATTTTCTGAAAATAAATAAAAAACATTCTAACCTGTTTAACTCGTCGGGTTGGCTATGCAAGATCTAGGTTAAAAAATTGTATTCCGTTAATAAAGCGGGTTTAAACAGTAGACTTAAATTAAATGGGTCGGGTTAATTTGTTTGATCGACAACCTTAATTATGTGCTTTAAATTAAATCACTATACGGCATAATATTATTAGCATATTCCCGTAAAAGAACATATAAATAGGTTTAAAAAAAAAACAAAAGAACAAAACACGTCATTTTAAATTGATATTAATAATAATATTAATGTCGTAAAATATTAAAATAATATTTGTAATTTAATTGAAATGTAGTATTATTAGAATAAAACGTTGTAAGATTTGATATTAATTACTGATAATTTATTAATTGATTTAATCAATTGATTTTACAATATTTATGTTAATGATTTAATTGATTTCATTTAATGATTTAAGAAAAATAAATCAGAAAATACTCTTAGGAACATGTCATGTCAGCGCTCTATCATTAAGTGTATAAATCCGATTTTAATATTATATAATAATAGATATAATAGAAAATAGACTTAATTAGTTAAAGTTGACATTATGAAAAAGCCTACAACCAAGATACCATACGATAATAAGATGTGCAAAGTGATCATTCTTGTGGTTGAAATTAGATTTGGTCGACAA
This sequence comes from Stylosanthes scabra, assembly GCA_036250425.1. Taxonomy (NCBI): domain Eukaryota; kingdom Viridiplantae; phylum Streptophyta; class Magnoliopsida; order Fabales; family Fabaceae; genus Stylosanthes; species Stylosanthes scabra. The sequence goes on from JASCZI010271866.1 coordinate 48,685, forward strand.
TGATCTATGGCTCATACGACATTACCCCTTTACGTTATAAGAATTTTCAAGTTTGAACCTTTCCTTAGGGTATAAAAAAAAATTTGTTTGGTCATTGAGTTAAAATTCAAAGCGCTTTATTTTGGTATTTTCTTACTATATTTAAAATAAGAAATTCATCTGATATATGGTTATTAAAAAAAATTAAAATTCTTAGTCAAACCATGCAATGCAAATTTGCATATCAATTAAAGAAGAAAAATTTGGTAAAAAAAATTATAAGATCGAGGAGATAGAAAAAAAGAAATGTATAATAAAATGCTTATTAAATATTAAGATGTCATTAATGGTTTAAATAAATTATATATTTATTAGAATAAATAGTAGAAGATTTGATATTAATGAGTGATATTAATTTATTAATTGATTTAATTTAATTATTTAAGAAAAATATATCGGAAACACTCTCAGAAGCGCGCCATGTCAACGCTCCATCATTAAGTGCAGAAACCCGATTTTAAAATTATATAATAGATAGATAATAGATAGATAATAGATTATCAAATTACATCCCAAAAGATAAAAACCAAAACAAAACCAAAAATTACATCCCAAAAGATTCTCAATCACATTAATGTACATTAAATATGAAATTTTCTCTAAAAAAGTAACGTCCCAAAATTTCAGAAATTTAAATCTAATATAAAACATTCAACAAATTCCAATCAATTTTTATGGACAATTTTAAAAAAAAAAAAATCAAAGAAAAATAAAAGGTAACATTCATAGTAAAAAATTGTATTTTAATAAAAAAATACCTAATAACTAATATATATATATTATTTTTTGAGTAATATTAAAGAGACAATAATATAAAATTATTATGTTTAACTTAACATCCATAATTTTATTTTTTTTGGTGAAATCCATAATTTTATATATATAACATATAAAATTAATAATTTATTTTAGCAATAATTAATGGATTACAAATAGAAAAAAATTGTACTGTTTCGGCTTTTTTTTGTCTATTTATTAATAAAAATATTTAATTCTTTATTTTAAATGTTATATATATATATATATATATATATATATAAAATTATGAATATTATATATGTGTAATTGTGAATGTTATATTTTGAAAAATTTTACTCCTGGATTGTTATTGTTATAAAATAAAAATAAAGTAAATGAACAATTTTATATAAAAAAATAAGTGACAAAAGATTTGGGGTAATGCTGTTATAAAATTCAAATATTTATAACTAAGAAATCCCTAATAGGTAGCCATAAAAATACATACATTAATAAAATATAATAAAATATTCATATCTTTAATGTTAATTGTGTGAATATAACTCTCCTTTTGCATCATTTAATTATAGTTGATATATATTTTAAATTATCGAATTACATCCCAAAAGATTCTTAATCACATTAATGTACTAATCTCTACCAAACATTTTCGGTAGTAATTTTTTTTTTTGTGTCTATTTTCCGTAGTAATATAGTTATGTAAGGAAGTGACATGTGGGTTAATTTATTTATAGAGTCCACCATTTAATTGGGAATTCCTCCATGATCCTGCTAAGCAATCGAAAACAAGAAGCACTATCAACTCAAAAAAAAAAAAAAAAATGCTGGCTAGGTTCTGCTGCAGCTACGGCGGCAACAACAAGTGGCTCGAGGTTGACCGCCGCATAACCTACGAAGCTATGATGGCTGAGCTCAACTCCCTCGGCGGCCCCTCCGTAGTTTCTTCCTTTAAGTACCACATGCCCGGTGAGGACCTTCTGGTCACAGTTGAAAACGAAAGGGACTTCGGTTACCTTATGCGTGAATATGATCTGCACTGCAACGGTTCAGCTTCCTCGCCTAGATGGATGTGGATCTTCCTCGACACTGGGGAACAACGCGCCGCCGTTGATCCTCCGGCGCATGTTGATCCTCCGGCGCATGTCCTCCCAAATGCTTCAGACGAAGATCGGCACGTGAAGATTGAGCTGGAGGGTCAGTTAGAGTTGGGGTGGTGGCGCTTTGGGGGTCGCGCATCGTTTTCTTTGCCTGGTCCGTTGACTCCTGCAACTGCCTTCTCACTCCTTATTCTGATTCTTCTTCTTTCGCTAGTACCAATGAGCGTTTTACTCTTACTTCAAAAGTATCCGATTACGAACGCTGATGTAGATTTCATGAATTTTGCTCACCATGACGGGCTTATTCCCAGTGAGAAGTCCATGAATCAAATACCTGGATCGCTTTTGCTGGTACGAATCTCAAACTTAGATGCTCTCCATTAATTACGCTGGGGCCCTTTTCTTATTTCATTTTTTCATGTGTTTCTATTTTGTTGGGATTGTCAAAAATGGGTTATTGAATGGGAAAGTGAGAAAGAACATTTAGTTTTCTCCTTTGATGTTGGTTCATTTAAAAATTAAACGTGAATATTATTAAATTGACTTGGTTAGGGTTCAGGGAGAACTCATTGTTGTGTGACATTTGTCGAGACGCATTTACAACTCTTGCTTAGGGTTACATTTATGGATCAGGGGTGGCTTATGATTGATCTCTGAGCTCGAATTTTTTTTCCCCAACACGTGTAATGGTTGCCGCAACAACATTTGGCTTGATTTATCAAGGCAATTTGGATTGGCATTTTACCCAATCCAAGCATTGTCGTGGACCTAGATTACTTGCAAATTGCAAACATGCTTTAGTAATGTACTCGTAAAAGGGTAGCATTGCTAGATATTTGTTCTTAATCCTTAGAGATAAGACTTGGTTTACATTTAACAGTGTGTGTTGCTTGTTTGTAGGAGGTTCCGGCTAAAGAGGAGTATACTATTGAAATGGTGTTGCATGATAAAAAGGTTAGATCCAATTGTAACGGTCATTATCTTTTCTTTGCGCTTAATTGCTTTTCAGTACTGTGTAAGACATTTTACTGACTTTGCTAAAAAAAAAAATTGCAGGGTAGCAGAATGCATGCTTCTGTCCCAAAGGCATTGGTCAAGAAATTTTGTCCTGTTGCTAACATTATCCAAAATGGAAATATAGACTACAAGGAACTCATTGGTAAGAATTTAATGAACTTCCTTTTGCATTATGTGCCTTTCTACAGGTTTATACTTGTTTGGTTTATCTTTTCAGATATAAGTGCTGAGGTTGTCATAAACGAGGGAAGACAAATTGTCTTTACTTTGGAGGATATGGAGTAAGATTTATATTTTGTTGTTCCTTTCACTTTATTCCTGATTTGGAAACTTATTTCGCGGCCAATTGTTTTCTATACACAATTTCA
>JASCZI010271866.1:57746-70282 GCA_036250425.1 Stylosanthes scabra
GTGGTCAATTTTCAGTTCAGATAAATTTTTATACCATTTTTTTTAGTATTTTTAATGTTTATTTTAAACTACATTTACTTTATTAACTTTTATTGATTTATGATTAGAAAAAGTAGTACACAAATTTTAAAAATAAATAGTTGTAATGACATCAATTAATGTGATTTTAATTAAGAACATATCAATTTTTATATTTTTTTATTTTAACAAATATATTTGAGTCATGTTTTTTTATCATTACTTTGACTAAATTTAAATTTATTAGGAAATCTAAAATAATTAAGGAGTAATTTTTTTCCGATCATTAATTAAGGAGTAATTTAAAGAGAATATTGTTAAATATCATTTTGTTAAAAAATGGAGAAAGAGATTAGTTAAGTAATTTTAAATAGATTATTAATGATTAAGAAAATAATAAATTATTCGATGACAAATAATGAATAAAAAATGAGAGTAAAATGACATAAAAAATTAGACAATAACACTAAAGTGACTAATTAAAAGAAACTAATCAAGTATACATTACATATATTGATGTAATTTCATTTTATTTTTTAAAATAATTATCCAAACATTTTTTTTGGGGGTAGAAAGTAGATGATATTTAGAAGAAAGAAAAATTTGAAATAATTGATAACAAAAAATAATGAAAATATATATTCTTATAATTTAATTTAATTTAATCACTTTATTCCAAAATAATCGTGAAAAAATAAATGTTTAATTAATTATTTAATTATCTCAATTAAATTTTTAATGTACAATTATATTTTTCATATATTTTTATTTATAAATCTTTCTTGAAACAAATGTTTCACAGATATGAAATATTTTAAAAAAATAATTTCATCATTATGTCTCCCTTTTATTTATATATTAACTATTAACTAATGATTAATTAGTTTCTTTAATTAATTTCTTAAATTTATTCAATTTGTTAAGTCATTTAGATTAAAGTTTTTCTATTTTTATAAAATTAAATTAAAATTTTGTTTTAAATACTTTTGTAAGTATATAAATATATTATTGAATTTTTAAAATGGACTACTCCTTAGTGGACTTTGATCTTATAGGCTTATTTTATAAGAAAACACAATTTAATAATTTATATTATATTATAATCTATATTATATTATATATAATCTATATTATACACAATTTTAAAAAATTTAATAAATATTCCTAATATTCCTAATATTTTTATCGTTACCGTTAAATTGTTAACTGTTCACCAATAGTGAACACTTTTTTTTTCTTTCAATTTTACCATTTTGTCTCTCCTCTCTTCGATACACTACTTTCTCTCTCTCTTCTTCCCTCTCCGCAATCCCATTCTATTCATACATTTAAGTAAATACATCCATTAATCTTCTTTCTCCTTAAGGAAAAAATTATCCAGTTTATTTATAATTAGAAAAATTAATTAATTAAATTAATTAATTAATTTTATAACTTATTGAAGGTGATATATCTTAATTAGAGTTCTTTTAGTATCTCTTCTGCGCTGTGTTATCATTTCTGAGGCCATGGAAGGATTATAGTAAATAGGTTTTCTTTTAATTTAATAAATTTGGATGCTTTGATAAGCATGTAAGCTATAAAGGTGACTTGGCTTGTGCCCGCAAGGTATTTGGTGGTGGAATGTTCGAGAGGAAGAGGTTACTTGGACAACTATAGTGCTAAGGGTACGGTGGTTGGTTGGGGGAGTTTGTAGTGTGGTGTTGAGTTTTTTTAAGAGTAATGCTAGGAACCAATGTTAGGGAGTCGTAATTAGAGAAATAGTGGATGGTAAAAGGAGAAAGAAAAGAGAAAGAAAATTAATATTGACTTTTTATTGTCTCCTTTGTATTGGCTACCAAGACTTTCTTTTTTTGGGTAATGCTATTTTAACAAGTGGTTTTGACTAACCAAGTGCAACCAAGTGATTTATTTTTATGCTAAATAGAATATGAGTAATGCTAGGAACCAATACTAGGGGACCAATAGGGAGCCAATAAGTGTAATTAGGGAAATAGTAGGTGATAAAAAAAGAGAGAGAAAAGAAGAAAAAATGATATTGGCTCCTTATTCTCTCCTTAATATTGGCTCTTAAGACTTTCTCATAGAATATTATTTCGGTGTTAAATAATATAAAAAGTGCACCTAAATAAAGTTCAATGACACCGAAATAGTTTTCTAGCATAGAAATAAATTACTTGATTACATTGATTGTCCAAAACCACTTATTTACATAGAATTATTGATATACAAATATTTAAATTTATAAGTAAATAATAACAAGATGCCCTCTTTAAAAATACAAAAATCCAATAAATATTAAAAAAATTTATATTAGTTAGTTAGGTCGGTTATGTAGTTTCACCTGGTGGTACTCTGTTTAGGGAGCTGCCACGCAGGACAATGCGAGTCCTATACTTTCTCACTTGGAAGCCAATTCACCATTTAATAGATACACCTTCAATATAATTTTCAGTTTGGAAAATGAAAGAAAGAGAACAACGCGTGTTTTCAGCTTCTAGAGTTTCCAAATCACAACTAAAAAAAGGTGTTAAAAACTTAAAATTGTAACAATTAGAAAGCAAAAATAGTTGCAATGTTCAGAGAGAAAAAAGAAAGAAAATATAGACGTCATAGCAGAGAAGAGAAAGGAGGACCCAGAAACTCGCTGCCGTCTGAGAAATTACGGAAAAAGAGAGAGAAAAGGAAGAAAACAAAGATTCCGACACCAGAGACAGATACAGAGAGAGAAGAAAGAGACAGTGCGTATAGTCTCTTTCTTTCTCTTTCCTCCTAAAACCCTCCCTATTATTTTTTCTTTTCTGCATGGATTATGGATACGTTCCTTGACATGAATAAGCCAACTCCCATTTGGTAATGATTTCTCTGTTTTTCATCATTCAATATTTTTTGTTTTTTTAAAAATATTATCAATTATTTTATTGTTATGTTTGAATATTTCTTTCTTTGGTTTTGTTGGGTGTCTATTTGATTTGAGGTATTTTTATGTTTTGAAGTCGAGAACTTGAACAATTTTTTTTTACATAAAATAATTGATTCCTTATATGGTAGGCTTTAATTGGGAAGAGAAGGGGCGTGACTCATTTTGTTTGGGTAAATGGCACACAAGAGGATAAGAGAACGGCTTCGGAGAAGCGCTCTTTACACATTTGCATGTCTGGGAACACGAACAAGAGATGACGACCAACCCCACGCGCTACACGGCGCTGGATACACGCGCACCGTGCAATGCAACCAGCCACACCTTCACGAAAACAAACCCCCTTATTATTGCAAGAACCACATTTCCACAACCAAATATAACGCCATCACGTTTCTTCCAACCGCACTCTTTGAGCAATTCAGAAGGGTCGCTAATATATACTTTCTTTTAGCGGCACTTCTCTCTGTTTTCCCGATCTCGCCTTTTAGTCCGATAAGCATGATCGCTCCCTTGGCCTTCGTCGTCGGGCTTAGCATGGTAAAGGAAGCTTTGGAAGATTCTAGAAGGTTCCTTCAGGATCGCAAGGTTAATAATCGGAATGTAAGTCACCATGCTGGGAATGGCGTTTTTGAACCTAAGGCATGGAAGGATATTAGGGTTGGGGATGTTGTTAAGGTAGAAAAAGATGAATTCTTCCCAGCTGATTTACTTTTCTTGTCATCAAGCTACGAGGATGGGATTTGTTACGTTGAGACAATGAATTTAGATGGAGAGACTAATCTCAAGGTGAAAAGATCTCTTGAAGCTGCCTTGGGTCTTGATAGCGATGAAACTTTCAAGGATTTTACAGGAACAATTCAAGGCGAAGATCCGAATCCTAGTTTGTATACTTTCGTTGGGAACTTTGATTATGAACGCCAGGTTTATCCTCTTGACCCGAGTCAAATCTTGCTCCGTGATTCTAAGCTTAGAAACACTGATCATATCTATGGAGTTGTGATTTTCACTGGCCATGACACAAAAGTGATGCAGAATTCCACACATTCCCCTTCGAAAAGGAGCACAATCGAAAAAAAGATGGATCTAATCATATACATTCTCTTCGCTGTTCTTGTTATCATATCGGTTATGAGTTCCGTAGGGTTCATGGTAAAGACTAAGTACAAGGCTAAAAACTCACCTAAATTAACGGCCTCAAGGGCATTCAACAAATCAGACCCCTTGGAAAGTTTATTTTGCAATAAAATTCATGAACTCAAATTAGACTATAAGTAAACCTAAGTAAATATGTCCTATAAGACCCAAACAAAAAAAAAGGGATAGGTCCTATAATAAAAACTTCCAACTTACGGTTTTTTCTCAATTAGAGGTTTTATTGTAAAGAGAAAAAGAGATTCTCTATTTTTTTTTTTTTTGATAATCAACGGGGCTAAAGCCCAAGAAAACAAAATAAACTACAAAGTAATTAGACGAGAAAATACAATTCCTCTATAGTCTGCTAAAAATTGCAAAGAAATAAAGCCAGGGAGAGAATCATAAACAATAAGAGAATCAACATGACTGTGTCCATGCTTAGCTAAGCCATCAGCGCAACCATTTCCTTCTCGAAACACATGGTTCCAGGTTAAATTCCAGTTATTGTCCATCAAGCTCTTAATAGCCATAACAAGGGGAGAAGATGTATGAGAAGTACTTACACCATTTTGACAAAAATCCAGAGCACTTTTAGAGTCAACTTCAAGTTGAACGTTGCTATAACCACCATGAGAAGCAATGACCAACCCAAAATAAATAACCCACAACTCCGCTAAAGTAATAGTGCATGTTCCAAGATGGCTGAGGTCATGTGGGGAACATTCATGCAGTTGGTGGGCCACCCTTTGTCGCGGCTTTTGGGGTATGACATGAGTCAGTGTGGAAGCTGAAAGCAAATAGGCCATTGTTGTGGGATGGGCTGAGCCTATGGGAAACTGGGTAAGGTGACTGTGGGCCTTATGTAACTAGATAATAAAGGAAAATATTAATAGTGTAAAAAAAATGTGCATGTAAAAAAAATTAGAAAAATAATATTTTAGCATTAAATTCACATAAATAAAAATACCATTTTAAGTTAAAGTTGTTATTATGTTAATTTATAAAAAAAATACTAAAAAAGAGATAAATAAGGATGTGTAAATCACTAAATATAAACTTTTTAATATATATGCATGCTGATAAATTAAATTTTATATTTATTTATTTATTTAATTAAAAATATGTGCCCAGGATTATAAAGTGACTCTAGTTAATAACGTTGACCATTGCAGTAACAACACAATTTTTATTATTAATCTTATGAAGCTATTTTAGTATATTTAAATTTTATTATATTAAAATAATATATTAGGTAGCTTTAAATTTAATTGACGTTTGGTATGAAAGTATAAGGAGATATAAATTTTGGCATTAAATATAATTTAATTATCTATTAATGATTTGGCATTAAATAAACACATGTTAGTTTTAAATAGTGCCAAGTAAAGAGTAATTTTTATCCTTAATTAAAAAAGATATGCAACAAACCACCAATATTTTATCATAATTTAATAGGTAATTCAATTTCATTTATAATTAAATACCTTTTTTTTTGTATTGATAATTAAATACCTTTGAAATTTAAGGTTGTCATATGAAAATAAAAATTGTGAAACTGAAGCCTAATTGTATGAAAATTAGGGCTCTCTTTGCCCATTAACATTGATATGCAAACTAAAGTCCAATTGAATTACACAACCCAATACTTAAGGTAATGATGGAGTAATAAAACGTTGGGTGTGGGAGTGTGGAGGGTGTATGTTTGTAATGTAAGCCTAGAATTTAAGCCATCATCTAATTCACTGTAAAAAAAAAAAAAAAAAAAAACATTCCCATAACTTGCGCCAAACGCTGGCAGCCTGGCACCTAGGTGAGCCGGCGGCAATGACTCTGACACACATGAAGGTATATATGCCTAGAATATTCCATCATGTCATGTCTCTAAATCTAGGCATTTCAGGCGCCTATACCGTAGCAAGCACCCCAACTTACACTTGCTTTCTCTAAATCTAGGCATAGCTCTTATATGTCACTTCTTAATTGGTTTAGACTCTGTACTTTTATTATTATTATTATTATTATTTACAGTGGTTTAGACTCTTAACTTGGAGATGAAGTATTCCACAAAACTCCAAAAGGATTATGCCTGCAAATTGTCAACATCCCACGTAATCCTTATACAATATGTAACATCTCACATAACACCAGAAAATCATCCCATCCATTTTATTCAATTTTCCATATTATATTCTCTTTGCTCTCTCAATCACCAGTAAGAACAAACCCTTGTGAATCCAAATCACCAGTAAGAACAAATGTTATAACATTATCATATCATAATTAAATAATCATATTTTAGCATATAATAATTAATTTGTTTAATAAAACTAATAAAATAATTCTCATAGTTAATGAGCACTTATTAACATTTTTTTAGTTAAAAAATATTAATCATGATTTTATATATATATATATATATATATATATATATACTATCGAATATTGTATCTTTTATGTATAAATTTTAATTTTCAGCCATTTCTTAATTAAATTTTTGAATCCGCTCCTTACAATAGAGAATGGATAATAACCTAATAATTTTTAATGTGTATAAGTATTATTATTTCACCTTATTATAACTCCTATCTCCATCGATCTATCATAAAAAAATAATATTTTAAATAACAATAAAAAGATAAAACATTTATTTATTTATTTATACTTAATATAATATTTTCATCTAAAATTTCATAAAAAATGTTGATGGTTCCTTTTTTTATTGTTATTTGTTAATTTCCTATAAAATTAGATTTTATTACAATTTAATTTTAAAATCAATTAAATACAACAAGTTGGTCAATAAGCACGGACACTTTGTTGAATTGACGTGTGTATGTGTCGGATACATTTCGGACACGACACTTATCGACACTCGTCCGACACACGTGTCTTCCGTGTTCCATCCGTGTCCTTAAAAAAACAAAAAATAACTCTTCGGACACACGCGATACTTCAAAATATCATCACGTATCCACGTGTCCAACTTTATTATTAAATTATGTCCTTAAAATGAGTTTAAAAGTAGTATATATTAATATTTCTCAAAACTAAAAGTTAACTTAAATATTTTATATAATTAAAAAGACATTAAAAATATTTGAAAATAATAATTTAAATTTTAATATAAATAAAATGTCAAGATATTATTATAATTTTATTAAAAAATATATTATATTTTATATATATACCGTGTCCCCGTATCATATGAAAAATTAAAATTGATGTGTCAGCGTGTCGTTTCCCGTGTCCGTGTCAGTGTCCGTGCTTCATAGATCAATAATCTTATTCATTATCATCAAATTAGAATCATAATTTTGAATAATTTATTTTCTATTATTTTATATTCAATAACTATAAGCCACCAACAATACTCTACCGGAACACCTTACATCCCCTCATCTTCTAAAGAACCACCACCACCACCAGAAAAATAATCCGTCCCAACTACCACTGCTGCTTCATTCCTCCGTCTTTCCCGCTGGAAGCCGTGACGTATCGCATGAGGATGCGGGGATGCCGTTGTTGATCTTTAAGCCACACAGCGCAGTTGCCTCCAACTCAACCAGGCTCTGCACGTCTTTGATGAAGTCCTTTATGCGCATGCTGTGATCAGGCTTCTTGCTATCCAAACATGTCCCTGATGACTTCATCCGATTTCTAAATCCAACGATTGGGTACCCAAGAAACACTACTCCTGAGTCGAAATTATATTATTCATGATTATTAGTTCAACAAAAAAGTATATTATTCATTATTAATTATTAATCAACCCTAATCAATAATTATTCAATCTTTCTTTTAATTAATACCTGTCAATGTTGCCGTTTCCAACTTTGCACTTCCCATTACCTTGCGTGTTTCTTCTTGCATTAAACCTCCCTGTCCTACACAATATAATAATAAGAGTATATACTTAAATTAATCCTCAAAAACTTTAATATGAACGTTTTAGTCCCTAATAAAAATTAATTATCACATTAATTGCTAACGTTAGTAAATGTTAGACACTTAGGTCCTAATAAAATTAATTATCAGATTAGTCCCAACGTTAGTAGACATCAGACACTTTAATCTTTCCTTCATCTTATTCGTCAACAATTAATGATCCGATTCAACGTGACACTTGAAACTGTTTAGTCGCACTGTTTAATCTAAGCTTTAGAGGGATCAAGTAAATTCACGTGCCACATCAAATCGTATTATTGATGATTGACAAAAAAGATGAAGAAATGACTAAAGTGTCTGACATCCATTAGTTGGAGACTAATTTGGTAATTAATTTTGTTGGGGACCAGAATATGGACGTCTATTAATAGGGATTAATTTGATAATTAATTTTTGTTAGTGATTAAAATGTCCATTTTAAAATTCTTTAGGGACTGATTTGAGTATATATTCTAATAATAAATAAATAATATTATTTCGGAGGATGAGTTTTATTTTTAAATAATTTGTTTTTAATTTTAAAAGATTATTTTTATTTTTCTAAATATCCTATTTTTTAGTTTTAGATAATCATTATTTATTGACTAATAGTCTATTGATTATCTATCATTAGTTTTTCAGAGCATATATCTTTGAGTAATGCTACGGAACCACCGTTGGAGGACTAATAGGAAGTCGAGTATAATTAAAAAAATAATAGATGGTAAAAGAGAAAAGAAAAAAGAAGAAAAAATGATATTGACTTTTTATTATTTCTCTAATATTGATTATCAAGATTTTTTCTATATCTTTTACTATTTTACATGATTAATTTTTTTACTATTTTTATATATTATATTTCTTTCTTATTCATTAATCATTGGTTGATATTCCACCGAGTGCTTAGTATAAATCGTATTTACTGATTAAAATAGTTTATAAATTGAATACTTACTTTTTGAAAATAAAAACAAAACAAAATCATTAAAATAGATAATCTGCGGCTAAAAGTGCTTTGTGTTTGACCCTATTAATATATCAGCAGTAGAATTTGAGGAAGGAACCAGGGACTACTATGGACGGATTTGATTATGACACGTACTCATTTATATTGTTTTCAGGATTATTTTTTAACCTTTAGTGATAATTATGTTATATTATGGGATATTTTGTAACTTTTGAATTGATTTGTGTTCTTTTTGGATGATTTTGTAACTATCCTCATAATTTCGTTGTGCCAATAGTGATTGTGATATCGTGATCTTTCGGCAAATAATACTTTCTCTATTCCACTATGAATGAATTCATATATTTTGCTAAAGGGTAAAAATACTATTAATAAAATTTTAAATTTTTAATTAAGGTTCTTGGTGACTAACAAGACAGCAAATTTAATTTAACAATAATACTACATATACACTTTTTTTTTGTACACCTTTATCCAAGTCCTAAACGAATATATTTTTATATATACAACGAATATATTTTTATAGTTGACACGAACATATTTTAAAATATGTTCGTTTGCTTTTAAAAATCTATTCGTTCTAGTAGTAATATTCTGTTTGTGCACGAACAAAAATCTATATATACAACGAACATATTTTATAGTTGACACGAACAGATTAAAAACATGTTCGTTTGCTTTTAAAAACATATTCATTGTTCGTTGGGACTTGGATAGAGGTGTAAAAGGTGTACACCAAGATTAATTGTTAATTTAATATAACCAACAAACTTAATCAGCTATATATTTTTATATGATATGATAAATCTAAATATATAAGTGCAATTTTCATAAATTATGTGTTCAAAATATATTTAAATACTTAAATTATATAAGCAAAATATTTACTGATTATATGTTGGTTAAAAATAATATATTATGATAATCATGTAGCATTATTTTTTAAAATTTAATAAATATATAACAAATACATTTTTAACTAATAACTTTATATTAATTAATTTTTTTATTCTTTTAAGTAATATTCTTAGGATAGTTTTTAGTTAAATCTAAAAGTATTAAATCACTCTTAAAAACTTTTGCAATATAAATAAGACAAAAGAAGGTTGAAGAAAACATTAATATTTTTCCAGCTTAAGTAAGTTTTGGTTCCGTCCATTATTAAGTGCTAAGTCAATATTATTAACTACTTGTCGTCTTTGTATATATAAAAAAAAAATTATCGTCTTTTCACATCAGTATTTTATGAAACAAACTATTATTATGTTAGCCGGGAATGCAATATTACAAAAGAAAAAGGAAAGCTCAGGACTAATATATATCATTTTTCAATTTATAATCCTAAAATAGATCATTAACATTTATCAATTTTTTAAATATAATTCTCAAAGGATGATAAAACAAAAAATTCTTATTTTTACTGAAAACGTATAACGCAATCCACATTTAGTAAGTAAAATATTATCCATATTCATTCAAGATAATCCTAACATATATTAAAAGATATCCAACGACAAACTAAATGCACTCATCGTTATTGTTGCTAACATGATGAAATAGTGTTAGATAACCAATAGAATATCAAGCAACAATCAACTAATAAAAAAATATAACATACAAAAAACCGCACAAAAATTTATCTACCGAACTAATAGAAGGCAAATTATTTAAAATAGTTCAAAATAAATAACCTAAAATAATAAAAAATAAATTATCTAAATTAAATAATGGTACTAACTTAATAATAATTAATGAAATTATTAAAAAAATTATTAATTAAAATGTATTAATTACCAATACTTTCTAAATAATTATTTAGGTTTAATAAGCATTATTAAGCGCGTAACTAAACAAACTAAACTGTTAAAAACCAAAAGAAAACTATAGAAACAAAAACTATATTTACCCTAAATGTTTATAACATCGGAAAACCTACACAACCAAGCATATTTGCAACCAAGCCCAACCAAGTGCCATTTCACGGACGCGCCCCCTAGATTTTTTGAAAAACGTGAAAAGTGTCAAAGGCGCTAACTTCCTGAACACGCTGTTTATTGCATACGTGACTATAGCTCTAGTTGTTTGTTCATTTGCTTATTTTCATCCACATTCTTTCTCATTCTTCCTCATTTCTTCTCCATTTTCTCTTGTTTTTCATTTCCACTCCATTTTCTTTAATTTTTTTTTTTCACCAAACATTATAATGAAAATGAAAACAAACGATGATAATGATGTTGATCATGCTGAAGGTGGATTAGAAATAACGGGGCAGGTTAGTAAGTTCCTTGACATAAAATTTCATTCGCTGTGTGATCAATTTCCGGTTCGGCTGAGTTTTATTTTCCGGTTCGATTATGTCACGTGTTTCTATTTTGGCAGTTCTTTTGTCACGTTGATGAGGATTATATTCCCAAGATTGGAATGGTATTTGAAACACTTGAGGAAGCTGGGTTGTTTTATAAAGAATACGCCAAACGTGCAGGATTCGCTACGAAAATAAGGAACACAAACAAAAGCAAGCGTACTAAGGAAGCAATCAACCAACTTTTAACATGCAACCGAGAGGGGAAATGGATATCCGAAGTAGCACGCATTGAGAGGACGAATCCTATATGTGGGGCTAAATGTCCAGCTCGAATGTTTGTTCATGTAGAAAAGAACACGAGTAAGTGGATTATTTCAAAAGTTGTTCTTGGTCATTCTCATCCTTGCTATCCTGATCAGTGTCAGATGCTCGCACAACACAGGGAGCTAAGTGTGGATGTTCGTCGAACGATAGAAATCAATGACCTATCTGGAATCAGGCCATGCCAAACTTACCAATCGCTTGTGACAGCCGCTGGTGGACGCAACGAGCTAGGCTTCATTGAAAAGGATGTCAGAAACTATGTAGACAGGGGAGTTCGGAACGTGAACGAGGGAGAAGATGCAAAAGAACTTGGGAATTACTTTTTGAGAATGAAGGAACAGAACGATGATTTCTTTTATGAGATTGTGGTTGATGGTAATAAGAGATTTAAGAGTGCGTTTTGGGCTGATGCGAGGAGCAGGGCTGCATATGAATACTTTGGAGATGTTGTGTCATTTGATACAACATACAACAAAAACAGGCAAGCAACTCTACTTCGTTTCTCCATGGATTCCAGTTCGACTTAAATCTATAATATATGCAACCTATTTCGACATTTTCGGTTCGGCTATGTGTTTCTAGTATTGTTTATAACATTTTCCGGTTCGACTTTGTATGAGCAGGTATGAATTGCCTTTTGCTTCTTTCGTTGGTGTAAATCATCATGGTCAGTCTATTCTCCTTGGCTGCGCATTGATGAAGAACGAGGACATCAATTCATTTCGATGGTTATTTGGCTGTTGGCTTCGTTGTATGGGGGAGAAACAACCTAGGGGGAGAAATCCGGTTCGACTTTTCAGTGAATGTATTGTTTTGATGCTTAAAAAAAAAAAATCATTCACTGAAAAGTTGAACCGAAAATCATGTGATATGTCGAACCGAAGATCACTGAAAAGTGAATGTATGTATTGAGAAAATGGTTTTGCCAGTATGGGATCATG
>JASCZI010271866.1:119157-139684 GCA_036250425.1 Stylosanthes scabra
GTTAGATTTTTAGTATCTGATCCGGCCCTATAACTTGGAAACTACTATCTATAACTCGGCCTTATAGGTAGTAATTGCCGAGATATAGGGACCAGATCAGTATCTACTATTATTATTTTGTGTTGCTGATATACTAATTTTTGTTTCTTACAAATGCAGGGCTATTCTGAAATCAAATTGTTACCACAAGGAAGGGCATGAAGCTCCTTGTAAATATGGGGATACCTTGTATATGATGCTGTTTGGAGTTGTTCAGATTCTGATGTCATTCATACCTGATCTCCATAACATGGCATGGGTTTCAGTTGTTGCTGCTTTAATGTCCTTCACATATGCTTCCATAGGACTTGGACTTGGCATCACAACAGTCATAGGTATGCTAATTGCTAGGCTTCATTTAATTTATGACCAAAATCGTCCCTGAATTTTTCAAACGCCAACAAAAATAATCCTCAATTTTGTTAACAGCAAAAATGTTCACCAGTTAATTAAAAATTTGACAAAAGTATATTTTTATCATATGTCAGAGGTGACTAAAGTATCCGAATTTAAAAACTTTCGTCGAATTTTTAAATAATATGTGGGTATTTTAATCATTAATGAAATTAAGAATATTTTTGTTAGTGTTTGAAAATTTTAGGGACAATTTTGGTCGTTAACTCATTTACCAATATCTGGCTGTAGCTCTCACATTTCTGAACTTTTTAATATGGTTGTTGGTGTTGTAGAAAATGGAAGAATTATGGGAAGTATAACAGGAATAGCAGCTTCAAGTACTGCTGACAAATTATGGTTAATCTTCCAAGCACTTTCTGATATTGCTTTTGCCTATCCATACTCAATCATACTCCTTGAGATACAGGACACTCTAGAGGCTCCTCCAGCAGAGAACAAGACAATGAAGAAGGCATCCATGATTGCTATATTCATCACAACATTCTTCTACCTCTGCTGTGGATGCTTTGGATATGCTGCTTTTGGAGATCAAACACCAGGAAACCTCTTAACTGGCTTTGGTTTCTATGAGCCTTACTGGCTCATTGACTTTGCCAATGCTTGCATTGTTCTTCATTTGATTGGAGGATATCAGGTACTACCAATATATTATACACTTATATATATATACACTTCTGTAGGTTTATGTTCAAATTAGTTCCGAAAAATATTACATTATTCAAATTTGTTCCTGAAAGATATAATTTCCAATTAAATTGGTCATTTTATCAATTAAATGACATGTGTTGCAACATGATTGATTGATAAATGACACATCATCCATTTATGTTGTGACACGTGACATTTAAAGACGACATGTCATCATCTGATTAGCAGAAGACCAAGTTGACTGAGTATTGTATATTTCAGAAACTGATATGATTAACAAAATCTTTCGGAGGCTAATTTGAAGAGCGTGATATCTTTCGGAGATCAATTTGACTAATTCCATATACATGCATGCTCAACTAATTAAGTTACTTATTATAAATTTGTGATGTTTCATTTATTATTTATCAGATTTATTGCCAGCCAATATACAATGCTGTTGATAGATGGTGTCAAAGAAAATACCCAAACAGTGAGTTTGTGAATAAATTCTACAGATTGAAGCTACCAAAGTTACCAGCATTTCAAGTGAATCTGTTCAGGATATGTTTCAGAACAACCTATGTTGTTTCCACAACTGGACTTGGAATACTGTTCCCTTACTTCAACCAAGTTCTTGGGGTGTTGGGAGCCATAAGCTTTTGGCCATTGGCAATATATTTCCCAGTTGAGATGTACTTTGTGCAGAAGAAGGTTGAAGCTTGGTCTAGAAAATGGATTGTTCTTAGAATATTTAGCTTTGTTTGTTTTCTTGTCACAGTTTTAGGTCTTATTGGATCACTTCAAGGAATAATTAGTGCAAAACTTAGCTCATGAAATTAAAGGGTCTTCTTAATTTAGTGTGTTTAGTTTTTTTATGTCTCTAGTTTGCATTTGGTTATATATTGTATTGCATTATTATATTAAACTTTCATGTCAATTCAATATACATGGAATTATATTGTTTGCTATTTAAGCAAGTGTAATGCTACAAAATTACCCCCAAAAAATAGAATTTATTATATTATTTGCCATATCATTTGACTCGCCTTTAAAATTTTTTTGAAAAAAAATGTTCGAGGACCTTGGTTAAAAATAATAAATTATGCTGCCCTACATTACTATTGTTCTTGAGATTTGAGAAGGGAGATAGCATGCATAATTTATTAATATTCTTTCATAAAATAGAGTACATGTGAGAATTTTTTATACAAATTTTGGATATCTATAATATTATTATATATATTAAATTATATAAAGTATTTGGGAGACGTTTAACAACCAAATAAAATTATTGCTCTTTTGGAAATTTTATTCTTTTTAGTCTTTCCTCTCCACTTTGGACATTGATTTTGAATTTAAAGTTACACTTATAATTTTTTTTTATAATAAGCATTTTTTCACACCAATAATTTTTAACAGCTAATAAGTACTTTCTTTTATATTCTTAATAAATAAGGATATAAAAATTTATTTGATATATGGGCTTTAATGAAACGAAACAAAAAGGTTTGTAAAGACTACTAAAAAGCCTTGTAAGGCCCAGTTGAAAAGGGCCTTGTAAGGCCCAATTAAAAAAAAAACATGTAAGGGTTTCTTGTTCCATGAACTGAGTTGCAGCTTCACTCACTAAACCACCACTTGGCCGCACCCACCTTACTCCGGCGAGCTAAAAAATAATTCAATTTTGTTTCAAGGTACCTCTTCTCTGAAATCTGAACCATGTTTTTCTAATTTTGCTGCATGGAATCAAATCAATCAACTAATCAATAATTCCTGCAGAGGTCACGTGGCAATCATGTATTTGTCCAGAACGTTTGCCCGAACACTCTTCGCCGCAGCTGCTAGATCTAGAACCTATTCCTCCTCCTCCGCCGCCGCATCCACCGCCACTGATGCCGCCGATATACCTCGCAACCCTCTTGAGGAGTTCTTCGAGGTTGGTAGGGACCCCGAAAGTGATAAACCTACCGTATACGGTATCCACTTTGCACTTCTCTCTCTGCCTTCATTTCCATTGTATATAACTTAGGGTTTCTGTTTTCATAGCTATAAAATTTGATTCCCACCATAGGTAGCTTTAACTTGTTTTTGTGGTTTGTTATTAGCTCACTAAATTGTATTCAAATCAATTTTCACAGGTGCTTAGCATGTATCTGTTAGTTATTGTGCTAATTGCTCTAATTTCTAAACCCTAAACTTGCATATAGTATACTCCTCAATTTCTGCAATTTTTTTAGATTGTGGTTGCTGTTATGATTGTATTCCAGAAGGCACCACAATACCAAATATTGCTTCACAATTGCAGTTGCAGACCTCGATTTAAGATCAATCGACCGATGATGATAACAAAATTGGGAAATGTTAACTGAAAATACTTGATTTCACTTTGTGTTTTGATGTTCATTTTTGTTGCTTCTGTGTTATGAATGTGATCTTCTTAGTTGCAGCTATAAAAGCTGTACCAATTATGCTCTAGTGATTGGGTTTGTTGGTTTATGTGGTGTTGTTAGGTCGGGGTTGGAAGGCCTCCGAACTGCGTTTGAAGTCTTGGGATGATCTTCATAAGTTATGGTATGTGCTGTTGAAGGAGAAAAACATGCTGATGACTCAACGCCAGATGCTTAATTCCCAGAACCTACGATTTCCTAACCCGGAGCGCATCCCCAAGGTATATATACATATAAAGGATTGCTTTACTTCTTTACGTTATATGTGGATGTTTCATATACAATGGTTAATGGTTATGGTGATACCTTTGTGGTTTCTCATAGGAAAAGTTTGATATAGGACAGAATAGAGAGAAACATAATGTTGAAGGTTAAACTCTTCTATTGGAGTGGGAAAGAGACACTAGGTGATTAGTTTAAATGTTTTTGCTGAGAAGTTTCTTTGTGAAATTAGGTACGGAAGTCAATGTGCCGGATAAAGCAAGTGCTTACAGAGAGAGCAATAGATGAACCGGATCCTAGGAGGTCTGCTGAGATGAAGAGAATGATAAATGCTCTTTGAGGATTCGCAATACATCTGATCTTATGTCTTTGATGGATTCTTGTTTGGTTTTGTTTTTCTATAGAGTTAGTATCCATGGAAATGTAATCAAACAGTTATCCTTAACAGCAGTCTTGTGACTTGATAAAGAAGTTGGAAACTGAAAATCACATATCATTTTCATGCAAGCTCTTTCTTTGCAACAAGTGGTCTTACATTAAGATGTTCCAACAAACTGTTCATAAGTGTTCTTAGAGCAAATTAATGCGTGTTATAAGCACTAAAACTCGTTTCTTTTTATTTACTTTAGAAAGAGTGTAGGAGGCAGTTTTCAGTTACTTAAGCTTCGGTTAAGATGCCATGGATAAGATTAAGAGCTCAACATAGATTTGTTACCGATCCGAAATATGTTCCCTATAATAATGCTGGATTTATTCTATAATTGCTGAAAAAATTTATATCTTCTATAGTTCTATGGGTTCTGTACTTGATAAGTATCCTCGATATAATAAAAAATAATGTTAGATAGTCATAATTTAAAATTATTTTATTTAACTTATACGTACGTAATATCATCTAATATTATGTATTTAGCCAAAATAGGTACCTTATGATTATCTATGATTACCTAATTATAGCTATCAAACATCTTTTTCGAAATAAATAAATGAATAGCACGTTTTCCATCCATATGTTTGGCCATGTCATTCCCACGTTATTCCTTTAATAATACCAACAAGAAGCCTCTTATAATAAAAGAAGCAATAATTCATGCTGTGTTGTTTGCTATGACTTTAACAAGAAAAGTATAAAAACTTAAAGGCATGTGAGGTAGAGGCACTGAGGCAGATATTATAGAGAGTCAACTGCTTGTGATCTCAACAAACCTTAAAAGCAAGAAACCAAATGGGGTTAGCAGCAGCAGCAACAGCTTCAAGTGATGATGATGATAACAACACACCTTTGTTGCTCTCTCACCCTATCAAAAGAACAGGTTTGTTTTTGTGTCATGTCACAAAATCTACATGTACAAGAATGAATGAATGAATGAATGATTGATGTTTGTGATGAACAGGGACGGTGTGGACTGCAGTGGCACACATAGTAACAGGAGTGATAGGATCAGGAGTTCTTTCTCTGGCATGGAGTATTGGACAGCTTGGATGGATTGCAGGGCCATTCTCCATTCTCATCATTGCTTCATTCACTCTCATCTCTTCTTTCCTTCTCTCCAACACTTACCGTTCTCCACATCCTCAATTTGGCCCTCGCAGAAGTGCCTCCTACCTTGATGCTGTTCATTCTCATCTAGGTACATTTACAAACTTACAAACTCCTCAATTCATCATCTCCTATAAGTATATATTATTTCAAGTATATATACCCATTTTGGTTCACGAAAAAGTCTAAACCAAACACGCCAGTCCCAACTAAAATTAATTACCTTTTAATCCCAACTTTTTGTTCCGTGAGTCAAATTGATCCCTAAAGTGTAATATAACTTATGTATTTTAGGGACCGATCTGACTTATAAAACAAAAAGTTGGGACTAATTTGACTTATTAAACAAAAGTTGGGGCCTAAAAGATAATTAATTTTAGTTTAAGACTAGTGTGTCTGGTTTAAAATTCCTTAGGGACCAAAATGATATATACTCTATTATTTCTTTAGGCTAAGATTGGGATCACAAGATTCTTGTTGGATGAATTACAGGACTAAAGAATGGAAGGCTCAGTGGCCTTCTTGTGAATATAAGCTTATATGGTTTTGGAATTGCTTATGTTATTACATCTGCTATCAGCATAAGGTGCATCTTTTAGACTTTATAGTAATAGTACCCTCTTGTTATTGCTGATGTTAGTTTAGTTTGTGATTTGTGTTTGTGGCTACAGAACAATCTTGGTTTCAATTTGTTACCATACCAAAGGGAATGAAGAAGTAGCATGTGAATTTGTAGATGCATATTATATGCTGATTTTTGGGGCAATACAAGTTGTGCTCTCACAGATACCAAACTTCCATAACATCGAATGGCTTTCGGTTGCTGCCGCAATCATGTCGTTTGCTTATTCTTTCATAGGAATGGCCCTTTCCATTGTGCAAATCAAAGGTATCCTCTTTATTAGGATCTGATTCATGGTGTCCTTCTTAGATAGTTGTGAACTTAACTTTCTTGTTCTATAATATGATGCAGAAAAAGGATATGCTGAAGGTAGCATTGAAGGAATCAGTAGCAGGAATGGAACTGAAAAGTTTTGGCTTGTTGTTCAAGCACTTGGTGACATATCATATTCCTATCCATTCTCAACAATTCTCTTGGAAATTCAGGTATTTCTACCCTATGATCATGCCAGAAGGGTAAGGGAAAAAAAGAAAAGAAAAGAAAAGAACTTAACTACTATAGATTTTGATATAAGTTGCTCTGCTTGGTGGGTTTTCGTCGTAGAAGTGGTAGATTCATGCATTATTTTGGTTCTAATTTTCTGGTGTGTGTTCTTCAGTGGTGCTGTTTTACTATCGGGTGTTTCGGGTCTGGTGATTTGTTGTTGGGCGTTTTTGCTCAATTGTTATTTGGTGTGTTGTAGGTGTTGTTTTATGTTTTCTGGTACTTTATTGTACTCTAATCTCCCCTACAGAGTTGGAGAGCTAGAACAAACGATCTAAAAAAAAGTTGCTTTGATTTTTGAAGGATACTCTGAAGTCTCCTCCACCGGAAAACCAAACGATGAAAAAGGCCTCTCTGATATCGGTGGTGATCACAACGTTTTTCTACCTTGGCTGTGGAGGAGCCGGATATGCAGCCTTTGGTAATGATACACCAGGAAACCTCTTAACAGGTTTTGGATCCTCCAAGTATTATTGGATTGTTGACTTTGCCAATGCTTGTATTGTGGTTCACCTTGTTGGTGCATATCAGGTACACAAATCATCATCATCATCATCATCAGCTAAGCCTTTTTTCATACTACGTGGGGTCGGCTACATGGATCAAAGACGTCATTGCGTCATGTCCATGTATTGAGATGCGACACAGTTTTACGTTGGCTGTCGCAGGCCTAACACAACCCTACATGGTTCCAAAGACGTCAATGCGCCGTAGCCATGTATGGGGAGACGACATTGTTTTACGTTGGCTGTCGTAGGCCAAACAACACTCCTCGTTTATCGGGTTTGGGACCGGCTATGTAAAACATAGGCCGAGTTATAATATAACATTAAATATTTATATTCTCTAATTTCATTTTTGGAGTAAACTTTCATCAAATGATCATAGTTAATCACTTTCACTTTCTTGCAGGTGTATAGCCAGCCACTTTTTGCAACTGTTGAGAATTGTTTCAGATTTCGGTTCCCGGATAGCGAATTTGTGAATCAATCATATTTCTTGAAACTACCTATGCTACCTGCTATTGAACTGAATTCTCTGAGGCTGTGTTTCCGAACGGTTTACGTGGCTTCAACCACCGTGATTGCATTGATGTTCCCTTACTTCAACCAGATTTTGGGAGTACTAGGAAGCTTAATCTTTTGGCCATTAACCATATATTTTCCAGTGGAAATGTACTTAGGTCTGTCTAATACTGAAGCATGGACTGCTAAGTGGATCATGCTTCGGAGTTTAAGCATGTTAGGCTTTGTTTTTGCTTTGTTCACTCTCATTGGTTCCATTCAGGGAATAGTAACTCAAAAATTAAGCTGAAAACTAATCACTATTCAGTTTCATATATCATTGGCATTATGGCATATACTCTATACAAGTTTTATTATATGTTCATATCAAAGAAAAAGGACAATATATTCGTTAATTGACAAGAAATGTTACCTAAAGAAAAAGGTATATCATATATGATAGCCTCTGGTCAAAATTCTCAGGTGATTCCCATCTTAGAAGCTTCTAATACATAGTCATGTTAGAAGAGTTTTCCCCCAAGACTAGTATTGATTGTGGCATTGATCATCTTGCTGAAGTGGTAAGAAACTTACTGAATTTGAAGTATTTGAGGAATGGATTCCATAGCCTAAACTTGAAGGGCTGCCAAAATTGCATGTGCAGAAAGTGGCTCTGTTCCAAAATGTTTGTCATCTTGTAAATAAATTTGGTATTCATAAATCTTAGTTTAACCTATTAGTTTTAAGTTAATTATAACGAGTCTCGAGTAATTTAGAGCCAAATCAACTTGGGTTGGTCTAGTGATCAGCTCACTAGTTCGTTTAAGCAAGTGCCGGGAGTTCCAATCCCGTTTTGTATATGGAGCAATCCATTGGCTAACGGCAGACCCTTAAATAGAGTTCAGATCCGCGGTGGATTAATCCTCGACCTGTCGGGTTGGGGAACACCGTGAGAAACAAAAGAAAAGTAATTTAGAACCACTTAACTTTCTTGTGCATGCAATTTGATGTAGAGAAAGGATTTGGTGAAAGTTTGCATGGAAGGAATCAGTAGCTGGAGTGGAATTGAAATGTTATGGCTTGCTGCTCAGCAACTTTTATGGAAATTCAGGTATTTGGATGAAATATATTCAACTCACACAGCACTATTATTATGTGGGATAAAGATAAATAGAAAATTTAACATTTTTGTTATTTTTTTCTAATTTTTCGAGGAAATCAATGCATACATGTTGTTGGTTTGACTACTTTATTATGAAATTAACAAGAAGTTGGGCAACTTCGGATTCTAGAAAAGTTTTTGAGGCACTTGATCAAACATAGCCATTTCTTTAGAATAACATACATTAACAAACATGAACAGTTATTGTCTTCTATTAATGTTTGCATGAGATTCCTTAGGCCACTTGCTGCTAAAATAATGATACTAAAATACGCCTATACAAGGTCTATTTAAGGAACTGCTGCTAGTTAATGAGTCGTTATATTTATAAGGCATGATTTGAACTCTAACACTTATTTAAGCGGATAAATAAACTAATAAACTCGACCGACTACCAACCCAATATATCATAGCACAAACTACAAAGCATTATTAGTACCATATATGTAAGGAAGAATTAGTTTCTTAATTAAAATTAGTGCTATAACTTTCTTTAACGGTTTCTCTACTTGACTCGGTAGATCAGTAACTAATTCGTCGCGAATTAAAGCTCTATTTAAAAATTTATCGCTGGTGCTGCAACTTCTTATTAACATCATCCTTGCACAATGTGAGAAGATGATGAGAGATTTCTTGAGATTCGGTTAATTAATGGAGAGACCCACACGAGGGTCCATTTTTTCATTGGATTCTTACACAAAATGATGTGGGATCTGAGCTCACAGACACTAACTGTCACACATATATGACACACCTTAATTAATTATTAATTAATTAATAATTAAAGTGTGATATGTTTAGAAAACAAATTAAATTCAAAATAGACACCAAAAAATTAAATTCAAAATACTCAGGTTACTTAGCTTAACAGACTTAACGGTAACTGTGTATGGTTATTCATGCAAGTTTTTATTCACTATTATTTTTCAATTATTTGCTTATTCATAATAATTAGCAATTTTGAATGTTATTACTTAATTAATTAACATCACGGTGGACCCTATCTTATATAAATTTGATGCATAATCGTAGGAATTGATTGATACATTTAACCTAATTAATATCAAATTAAATAATATTCTAGACAAAGACAAATAAACAACAATGCCGCCGTTGATTAATGATGAGTTAAATTTTGAATATATATGATTATTTCAAATTGGCATACAATATATATATATATTAAACAAAGTATAAAGTAATATGACAAATTAAATTAAACAAGGAAAATTAAAGCTTAATAATTAAAAATCAAAATCTCAATACACCAAAAAACTCTAAAAACAAAATCAAAATCAAGTTGTATAGAGCCACCCCAACTAAACTTAGGGGTGAATGAAGATAATAACTTTGGTCCTAAGATATTAACTAACAACTCCAAAATCCAAAGATCTCTCTCATAAAAAAACATACTCTAAAACTTAATTCATGCACTTCAAAAATACCATCATATATGATGATGATGATGATGAACCTTGTATACATCATATATATATCTATCTGATTCTGATCTATATATATACCTATATATATTGTAATATAATAATTTAGCAAAGAAATGGAAGAGAAAGATCTTGTGTTGATGATGATGATAGGGCAAGGCAGAAAAAGAGATCATCAAGATCAGGAGGTGAAAAAAAGGATAAGGATTTGCGCAGAGAAGAATTTGATGTAATGATTCTTGGCTTCTTTGGTGGAGGAGGGCATGTTGAAATCTCTGGTATCCGAAACTTTTCACCTTTTGGAGTCAAGCAAACACTCTTGTTATTGTTACTAATTATTACCACCTCATCTGAAGATGATGATGATGAATCTTTGGATGATATGGTGTAGCTTCTTGCAGGCTGATTCTTCTTGAAATTGCTTCTTGTTCTTCTTCTTTTGTTTGTTGTCCTTCCAGAAGGAATAGCCATTTTCATAACTTGAGACAAACGAGAGAGAGAGAGAGTAAAGGTTATGGTAGTAGCGTTGGTTGGTCAAAAGAAATGGTAAGCATGCAACTTATATATATAGCAGGTAAGAATGAAAAATAATTAATAAATAAAATATTACAATAAAACGGCCCTATCAAAATTCAAAATCAGGATATATATACGGGTGGAGAATGTAGTATTCTTAATATATATTTTATATTTTAATATATATTATATGAGTTTAATTTTGATACATTGATAATGTAAATAGTTTTATAAAGTCATCCAATTAAATTCGTGCATTTGTTTGACTTTAAAAGTAGTGAATTTAGAAATTAATTGCTTTTAATAATGTGATAACATCTCATTAGATGTATGTATAAAACTCTTTTACACCGATGTGTATGGAAATTAAATTCATATTATATAATATATTATATAATGCTGATTTTAATGTTAAAAAAAATTGTTGCTTAGATTAGGGTGGCTAAACTAAATAAAAAAATCATCATTACTAATAAAAAAAAATACATGTGTTTATAATTCATGGAGTATGATAGTGGTAACTGGTAAGTGTACCACCATATTTATTCTCTGCAATCAAACCTGATTATCAAGTGTCCACTTTTCAGAGGTCAATTAACCCATTTTTATCTGTGATCATCGAAGATATTACCACGAGAGAATAAGCGGTCTAAAATATTGATTGAGAGACTAAGTGATATTTAACCATTGTTCTGATCGTAGTTGTGTTAACAAAATCCAACATATATAACTTTCTTTTTTTGTGACTATAGATAAATAAAAGAAAAAAAAAAGGGGGGACATGTCAAACTAGTTAGCCGAATTCCTATCAAGTCAACTATATTATTGTAGCTTGTTTTTTGGGATCAAAATAACATTTAAGGATTTCTGAATCTTAGTTACCAAGTCTTGATCCGGAATAATATGATCAAGATTTTCTTATACACCACCATTAAGAAATTAAGAAAGCATCTAATAATAAATAATCCGTAAAAATAGTAAGTCATGGATTAGTATAAACTATAAATTATAGTAAAAATTTCAAATATACTGATATATCGATATACTGATAATTTTTCACCGTTGATTTGAATTAAAAAAAATATAAAAATATATATAAATTAAGATCAATAATTACAAATTATTCGTACATTGATATATCGGTATATATGAAAATCCTTCTAAACTATAAAGATAATGAAAAATAAAAAATAATCCAAATACAAAATTTATTAAAAAAGAGAGCGCCAAAATCTCCCTAAAAAGTAAAAACAAAACGCGTTTAAGCCCCCAATACCTTGGAATTATATAAAGATTAAGAGAGTGAGGGAAGGGAATGAATTGGAGGCAGACATTTCTATACCCTATGAAGCACGACACGTTGTTGAATTGGCGTGTCCATGTATCAGACACGTTTTGGATACGACACTCACCGATATTCGTCCGACACGCGTATCTTTTGTGTCTCATTTGTGTCCTTAAAAAAACAAAAAAATACCTCTTCGGACACACTTGACACTCCAAAATATCATCACGTGTCCGGGTGTTCAGCCTTATTCTTGACTTATATCCTTAAGATGAGTTTAAAAATAGTAAATATTACTATTTATTAAAACTAAAAGTTATTTTAAATATTTTATATAATTAAAAAAGACATTAAACATATTTAAAAGTAATATTTTAAATTTTAAAATAAATAAAGTATCTAGATTTTATTATAATTTTGTTAAAAATATACTATATTTTATATATATATCGTATCCCCATGTCATATGAAAAATTGAAATTGATGTGTCGTCGTGTCACGTGTCGTATTGTGTTCCATATCCGTATTAGTGTCGTGCTTCATAGTGTATACCAAAGCCGTACTTGAATGGGGTTCCTTAATTCCTATTTTGGTCTAATCTAAATCATGATGCAAAAAGTTATGGGAGAAAATTCAAGATCATTCAAATATTTTGGGACCCTATATTAGACTTTTTTCTTATTGGTGGATGATAAAATTAAATTTTATTGGGATTTTACCAATGATCTGACCAAAGGCATTCATTCATGTCTATCTGAAGTTACTTAATCTTAATATATATCTATCCCTCGTACCAAACAAAAGTTAATAATCTACCCCGTTAAGAATCTACTACTTTTGTGATAATATCTATACCGTTAAGAATAATAACATTATTTAATGGTTAAGATTCTCATTAGATTAGGGATCCATGAAAATATTTTAGTGGTTCTTGTTCAGCCATTATTTTTTTGTGTAACAAATTGATTACTCATATTCATATACATGTTATGTATACTAATTAATTGATTCATGGAGTTGAAAATAAAGTAAGAGGGTTTGCCACAGTTGGTGTCGTGTAGTAGTCCATCTTTTTGGTTTGTCTTTTAGAGAAATAATAAATCTTAATTAGCTTACTTAAGCTTGTCAGCCACCACCACCATGCACCATGCATGCACTTTAAATTGTTTAATTGGTTCGTCATAGAATCCTAGGACCTGCCTTTGTACTTTAAATTTATTAAGCCAACATCTCTACTAGTCACTCATAATGCACTAAAAAAAAAAGCCACCATGATCAAATTGACTTTTGAGGAGCTTAATTTCTTGTAAAACAATATCAATTTTCCACAATAAATTCATTTAAAAGACAATAATAGCCTCTATTTGTAAGTCACCAAAAAAATAGCCTCTATTTGTGTTGAATTTTGGATTAGGAATAGACATTAAGCCAAGTTATAACCAACATATTCCTAATTTTGGATTAGGAATAAATATAAATTTAAATTATAACAAAATATTACAAAAGTTCCCTAATATCAAATGAGCTATGCTAGATGTATACCAAAATTAGTTACTAAAATCAACAAAAAATATTAAAATAGAATTTTAGTGATCGATTTTGGTGTGTAAATAGAATTCTTGACAACAAATATCCAAACTAATCATACATGCAAAATAGCACGATAATACATTACATGCATACACATACACCAAACTAACTCCATCATTTTATTCTCATGCGCCACTCTTGAATGCTTGCTTCAACTTTTTTTCTTTCTTTCTTTCATGGCTTATGACTTGTCATTTTGTATATATTGCCAAACTTGTTGAATTTTCATCAGCCAATTCTTTCCACTTTTTGTTGAACTTATATTTTTTGCTACCCTTGTATTCAATCTTGCTCCCTTTGAAGAGATGTCTCTTTATCCTCACTTTGTTTCTCAATTCCCTTAATTCCCAACATACCTCTTCTTTTCCATAATCCACTCTATCAACCTCTTATTATCTAAGCATTATCTGACTATCATGATATCCTCTATCAACACCATATCTCACCACCCACTAATAGTTATTATCAATTCCCTTATGAAACATAATGGATTCTCTTCCTCTTTGTTCAAGTATCCCCACCATAAATGCGTTTTGTCAGTTTTATACTTAGAACACAACCACCAAACCATCCTATTTTCCATGTTTCTTTGCGAACATTCTCATTACTTCTAATCTTAGTTTTATTGCACCATTCAACAGGACAATTTTAATTTACTCCCATAACACATTTTTACTCTAAAATGTTTTTTCATTTCTATTCTTATACAGACTTATATAATCACAAAGAACAGACTTGTCACAAAAGGACTAACATAGCTAATAAAAATTTTTGAAGACTAATTTAAGAAGTCGAATTATCTTTTGGAAAAGAATTCGATTTTTAACTTCATGTTGTTCAAATTTCTATAAGATAAATTTTCTTGGTGGAGAAGAAGTGCAATCAAAAACAGTCCAAAAAACTCAGTATTGGAACTCTCTTCCTCCTTTTTTAGGACATAATTTGGGCTGTACAAACCTAACCCAAACAAGAGAAAATCTGTGTTTTTTTTAACCCATCCAAACTCACACATTTAAACAATACCCCTAGTTTGCCCCCACCTAAGCTGCTAAACAAAAGAATTCACCCTCAGTCCAAAGAAAAGAAGATTCATAACGAAATGAGCAAATAGAGAAGGCCCAGGAGCAGCATACTCCTCCTAGTATTAATAGTTTAGTAGGGTTTTTTTTAGAGACAATGCAGGCCCTAAGCCCAATGGAAAAAAGAGGCTGCAAGGGTTTAGGATATAATTAATTAGTTGTTATTGTTAGGGCCTTTACAATTTAACAAAAATTATGATCCGCATTTAAATACATATTATACTTAATAATTATTATAAAAAAGTGCCTAATATATGTACTAATTTTTTTTATCCGCAGCAACCACTCACTAAAAAGAATAAGAAAATAAAAAGCCATGAGAATCAGAATCCAAGGACAAAGACAAAGATTCAAAACCGCCACGTGTCCATTCACAAACCAAACTGAATAACCGGTCCAGCTGAGTTGGCCATCTCTCATCAACCCATTTGAAAAGAACACACAAAACTACAAAAAGTCAGAGGCTAATGTTTGATTTTCAATTCTTCGCTTTTTTTTCTTTTCTCGGAAAAATTTTCCACCTCAAGTTTATGTTTGGTTCAGATTCACACACAAACACAGACTTCAAAAATCCCACCTTCTTCCTGTTCATTCCTCGTTTTCCTTGCTCCAACAGCAACACCTTCTCTCTCCTCTTCATGCTTCTTTCTTTGACTTCAATAGCTTCAAATTTCCAATTTTTTCGGATACCCAAGATTCTTCACTTCTTCAGAATTAGTGGGTAATCATCAAGTTACAAACTTGTTCATTTTAAGGCATAATTTTCAAGTGGGTTGATTTTGGAAAAAGTGGTTTACCTTTAACTTTGAAGCTTGTGTTGTGGAAGAAAAGAAGAGGATATGATGAGTGCTCTAAGTGTTGTTGGAACATCGTTGGTGGACTCATATCTTTGCGTGGATGCTCTTCCTTCAACCGCCACCATTACCGGCGGTGTGAATGGTAATAAGCATGGTTTGGTGAGGCGTGGGATTGGGAACAACGTGGAACTGAGTAGTTCCTTTGTTGATGGAGTGAGAGAGTGGAAGCTCTCTGTTAATAGAAGCTTCAAGAAGCAGCGCAAGGAACATCATCGTCGCAGAGTTGGAATTGTTAATGAGCTTGGTGGTCAATATGAGGAGACTTTTAATGATGTTAAAACGGTAAACACATAGATTCTATGTGATTTTTTTTTTATATATATTCTTCTTTATTATGTGAATTTTCATTTCAGATCTATTTTTTGGTGTTAGTCATGTAGTTAGTGATGTTAGTTAATACTAGATGGAAACCAAGCTGGGATAGTCCAGTGAACAGGGTTAGCTTACTAGCCCGTTCAAACAAGTGTAAACAAGTGTAGGGGATTCGAATCTCGTATACACAACAACTCATAGGCTAGCGTTATCCGGATTAGTTTTTGGCCTGTCGGGCTAGGAGATACCATGGAAAAAACAAAAAGTTAATACTAGATGGATACTCATTTTGCTTATGTAGTGAGGATATATAAGAGCATGATCATGTTGAAGAAACACAGAATCTTTGAATATTATACACAAGAATATATGAACTTTCAGCATATGTTACTAAATGTTGTTGCTTGTGATCTTATATTATCATACAGCAATTACTCAACTACTTCACAGTCAAGGCCGTGAGGACGGTGCTTCACCAGCTCTATGAGATGAACCCACAAAAGTATAGGTTCTTCTATAAGTAAGTGAAATTTACATATGTTGTAGCAACAATGGTTTATTTTGAGTAAACTATAGTTGGTTTGTGTAGTGACAAATTTAGCAACTAGTTCAACATGAGCTTGTGTAGAAGAGAATATTGTAGACTCTCTAAGTAATGTTGTTGTTTTTATTGTTATTAGTATGAGTTATGTTAGGTGTATACCAAAATCAGCCACTAAAATCAGCCATCAGTGTATAATACGCAATGAAATATAAAATACATGCGTAGTTAACTCATTTTTAGTGTGTATTTAGTATTTCAATGCGTATTATACACTGATGGCTGATTTTAGTGGCTGAATTTGGTGTGCAAATAGAATTGTTGTATTAGTATAGTAGTTTTGTTGAACAAGTTAAACATTTAGCTTACATCTTACTCGTGCTTATAATGTTGGCAGTTTTGTTGCAACAAACGAGCCATCTGATGCGAAACGTTTTCTGCGATCCCTCGCCAAGGTAGTCTTTGATACGAGTTATTTAGTCATTAAACATTTCAGTTCCTTTTCGAGCAAAAAATCAGTCACCATGTATCTGTATATAAATACATGTGTTGTTGTTTTAATGTGCATTTTCGATGTCCATAGAATTTTCAATGTAACATGCCATTCTTATGAAAATTGCATTCACAAATCACAATGTGTAATGTAATCTTTTTCCTTTTTGGACCCATTGGTATATAGGAGCACCAAGAGCTAGCTGAGAGAGTGATGGTTACACGGCTTCACCTTTATGGTAAATGGGTCAAGGTACTAATAATGGAACTCAGAAATAGTAGTTATATGAATATCTTTGTTGATTAAAAATGACAAAGCTTGATATTTATAATCTTTTTTTCTTATTTTTGATTATTGTGGTGCAGAAATGTAATCATGCTGAGATATATGAAGAAATATCGAATGAGAACTTGCAGTTAATGAGGGAAAGGCTCATGGAAACTGTAATATGGCCTTCTGATGACACTAACACAGAAAAAATTGGCTGATAAGCCAAACGTCAGAAAATTTCATATGATGTTTTTCCCTTCAGTTTCTGCCCTTTGCTTCTTCCTAGTCTCTAGGGTATAGTTTTAATAGGTTTCATATCAGTCACTTTTACTTTCTGTAAGCTGTGAATAAGTCTATACATTTTTTAAATACATCATATATTATTCTATTGCTTAGAGAGTTTGGAATGAATGATTTTTATAAGTGCCAATTTTCAGGTATGTAAAGGGGTTAGTTAACTAAGAACAACAAAATATTGTAACAAATTTGTTGCTTATATTTAGGACCTATTTGTTAACCAATAACAAGAGGTGAAGCACATTATGAACCAAAAGGAAAGTATACATACAAGGCATTAGGCATGAGCTATAAAACCCGGAATAACATGAATCACTACCCTTCAATTTTTGCTTACACATAAAAATACAATTCCACTATTTGGCAAAATAAAGCAGAACCAAGAATGAAGTTTTAACTTGAAGCTAAGTTCTAAACTTGACACTTACTACTCATATTGTACAAATACTAAAGCCTGTCGATCTATTTGGAGCATCTGACTTAGAAAAAGAAACACATGGAGTAATTAACAAGAAAATGAAACTAGGGGGGTATCCTGGTTGGTCAGGAGTGCTAACAAATTGAAGCCTTTCACACTGCTCTGACTGATTCAAAAATTGAGAGTAATAATTTGATTCACCTGCAAAGGAAAACAGGGGAAAAGCAACAAAGAATTTGACATTAGAACATAGAAATTCCATTATCGGGAAGAAACTTCAGAGAGAGTAGGTATTAGGAAAACTGAGATTGAGAAAAAAGACAATCTTAATCCCGGACAAAAGGACTCTTGGTACTAAAAATACAAGTGACAACAATAAACTACCACAAACACTGACAGAATAAGAAGCTAATCTCTATAACATGCTTTCTTAAAGTACAAACATTGAACTGCCATGAAGTTTACAACAGATCTTTCATGTTATTTTGTACTACTCACCATAAAATGTTAAACTAAACACTTAACAGATATAAAAAAAAAACCAAAAAAGTAGTCAATAATTGCAATTCTCAGTGCCATATATCAAGAAACAAGATTCTATGAGTAAGGAAGTCATTGAAGAACATCTACTGAAACATACCATATCGGAAGTTGAGTCTGGATACCCCCTCATCAAAGGGCTTAGCATGGAGATTCGATTACAATTAACTATCACCGAAAGTAATAATCTGCCCAAGTGCATGTCTTGCGCGAAGCTGCACCAACAGAATAAAATTTACAAAATGACTAAAGTAGTTTAGAACAAATGCAGTTGGGAATGGATACCCAAAAAAAAAATGCAGTAGGGAATAAAAGATGAAATAAAAATTTAAGGACCTTCACATCCATGCAAGAATCATTGGCCATCCTCTTGATTTGAGAAACTACACCAAATTTACGCAGTTCTACAATCCGACCAAGTGCACCAGGACTAGCAGGAAAAGTAAGATTGACTATGACCCAAACAGCAGATGTGCGTAAACGACTGTCATTACTATGCAAAAACTG
This sequence comes from Stylosanthes scabra, assembly GCA_036250425.1. Lineage (NCBI taxonomy): Eukaryota > Viridiplantae > Streptophyta > Magnoliopsida > Fabales > Fabaceae > Stylosanthes > Stylosanthes scabra. The sequence continues at coordinate 137,931 of JASCZI010271866.1, forward strand.
GCAGAAGAAAGAGCGAGACCCATTTTCTGCCGGTGGAAAGAGCAGTTTCATTATAGCTTCTTTATGAAACTCATTCCCGCTTGCAACATTGCTAAGTACGTACATCCCCTACATAGGCCACACAACTAATTAGATGCATCACAACGTTAATATAGATACCAATGGAAACGGCTAAAATATGGACCAATGGCTTTAGTTTCAGAGGTTATTCCAACCTGTAACAAAATTTCAGTTTTTGAAGATTTCCGAATTTGCCTTCCAACAGCATCCAGGATGATACCTTCTTCAGCAAAAGCATATTCAACACAGTCCAAACATCCATCAACAACATTTCGCACAAGAGCCAGGGCTTGTTCTTGAATAGAAGGCTCAGGATCTGCATAGTATATATACAGAGAATTAAGAACCCATGTTTTTGGCAGGTGCTAAATCAGAAAATATTAATTTTCAATGAAGATCATTACCACAAATAAGGCTAGCTACAGAAGAAACTGTCAGTTCCATAAAAATTCCTTCCTTACACATCTTATCGGCCAGAAATAACATGTTCCTCAAGGCCCATACAGCATTTAATCTTAAAGATGGATCCATTGACTTTGTCAATTGAACAAGCTCTTTAACGCCTCCACATTGTACAAACGTAGACTTATGTGCTGTAAAGTCAACCACAATGTTGCTGATAGCACCAAGGGCTGCAACCTGGAAGACAGAATAGAAAGAACTTTGGCTTACTAGGTTAGAAAAAGATTATGCCGTAGAATCTCACTAAATATAGTTTTATGTAAGAACAACTTTCACAAAGGCTCCAATGTGCTTGAGATAAATGCTCATGCTAGATATAATTCATTATAAATAATAAACACACACCTGGACAGAAGTAGAAGGATCAGAGAGGAGCCGAACCAAGGGAATGACAATCCTTTCATTCATAAAATAACCTGCACTCAAATTCTGAATGATATTTTATGAGAATTCATAGGTCTACATAGAATAAAACAAATTGAGAACCATATCTTTGCAAGTCGCATACCTTGATTGAGCGAGAGACACTTTTCAAGCAAATGCAGGCTGCAGTGCGTACACTGGCATCATATTGGGTTAAAGCATCAACTAATAGGTTTAACATCTGTGTTCAGCAAAGAGAGAAAATAATGGTGGGTTTAGTATCTAAATACAAAATTATGGGTGCAAATCATATCAACTCCATGAAAATATAAAATTGGAAGAAACACCAAATTGCTTATAATTTATTCAAACATGTATATAGTGGCAATGGCATGCTACAAAGTATCATTATATAACAATGCATTTCTAAAAACAGGTTATTAGCAATAAATGAGGTTTATTATTAATGCCCATGAAATAACAGACCTGTAATGAAAGAAACTTAGACCTGCAGCACTCCAATTTAGAGCAAAGATCAGCCAAGGCTAGAAATATCCCTTCACAACGTTTGGGCTGTGAAGGACAATTTTGCAAGTGACTGTAGAACTTATCAATTGCATTTCCCTCAAATGATAACTTCTGCATATCTTCCTTCTCAGCAATTAAACTCAAGAAGGCAAACGGAGCTTCATCTCCAACTTGACCAGAATCATCAAGGAGTTCGAGCAGAATATTTATCAGTTTGGTTTTGATTCCTGTGTCTTGAAGATGGCAAGAAGAAGCATTCTTAACACGAATCAGGCACAAGCAAGCCAGTAATCTCGTCCGAGAATATTTGTCTTTACTTAATTCAATTACAGGGCTCAAAG
>JASCZI010271866.1:153940-181207 GCA_036250425.1 Stylosanthes scabra
CCTTGGAAACGGTGTTGCTAAGGCTGTGAAGAACATCAATGACAAGATTTCTGAAGCGCTTGTTGGTATGGATCCCACTCTTCAGTCACAGATTGATCAGGCCATGATTGACCTCGACAAAACCGAGAAGAAGGTCCATTAGTTAATTTCACACATTCTTTCACTCTGAACAAGAAGTTACTATTTCTCTTTGTTCATTGTTTTTGTTGCTGCTGATTTATTATTATTATTTTTTTGCAGGCTGAACTTGGAGCTAATGCTATTTTAGCTGTGTCCATTGCTGCTTGTAAAGCTGGAGCTGCTGAAAAAGAGGCATGCTTTTTTTCAAGCCCCTTTTTTTTGGGGTTAAATTGTAAGAATTTCATGATCATTCCGTTTTTTAAGGTGGAAAGCCAATATGTTTGTTTCTGTAATTTCAGGTTCCACTTTACAGGCACATTGCTGACCTGTTTGGAAAAGCCAGTCCCATGCTTCCGGTTCCGGCCTTTACTGTTATCAGCGGTGGAAAGCATGCAGGAAATAATCTGGCCATTCAGGTATAGTTTCTGCTGCAGTTTTGTTTCAATTTTTTAGCCATGCTTATAGTCAGATATCTTGCTGTAGTTAGGTTTATAATTGATTAAGTTCTGTGTTCTGTCTGCTGCTTCATTGTGTAAAAGATTCTCACACAGGTAAAGCTTTCTTACATAGTTTGTATCATCAGGAAATAATGATTCTCCCAACTGGAGCAAGTAGATTTGTGGAAGCTCTGCAAATGGGCACCGAGACCTATCATCACTTGAAGGTGATTTTACTTATTTATCTATGTTCTGTGTTCATATTTCTTTTTCACCCTCCTCAAAATCCCTCAAAGTCTAGGTGGTTGTTTCTCAGCCTTATTTTTCTTGGTTTGAAGAATCTTAGCAGTCACTAGCATATAATATGTTTAAGCTGATACATTAATTTTCATGGTTGATGATAAAAGGGCAGGCTGTTATAACAGAAAAATATGGTACACATGACTGTAACGTTGGTGAAAGTGGTGGCTTTGCTCCTAATGTCTCCAGGCAAGCTATTTAATTATTTGTTATATAGTCTATTACTAAAAGGATATTATGTTAATGATGCAAGTGCTCAAGGATAAATTTGGAGAAGACCCTAACAATTGAAAATATTATTAAATTGTTTTCTTGTTTCTCAACTCTGAAGTTATTACTTTCAGAGTTATTTCGATTTTATTTCATTAAGCTGACTTAAGTTAAGTATCATCAGCTTTAGAGAAGCTCTGGATCTTGTAAAGGAGGCAATTCGCCGCGCTGGTTATACTGATAAAATAAAGATAGCACTTGATGTTGCTGCCACTAACTTTTGCATAGGTAATTGCAATTTTCTATCTCTTTTGTACCTTTAGATTGTTCAGAAGATGGATATACTGATACATGTGGACTATAATATTGCATAGTCAATTTAAAGGATATACTGCCACTATAATACATGCGGACTTTCTGTTACAATAAAGCTCCTATGCTTCCTTTAAAAATGATATTACACTTCTGAAACATCTTTACCCTTTGACTACCTTGAAGCTGTATGTGTGTTTCTCCTAATATAGGTACAAGATATGATTTGGATTTCAAATCTCCTCAAAAGTCAGGACAGAATTTTTTGTCAGCAGAGGATATGGTAGAGTTGTACAGGGAGTTATGTACTGGTATACAATTTTGTAACTATATATTTTTTTCCCCTAATGATGATATCATACATTGTCTAAGCTATGCTTCATGCTTATTTTGTCTATTTTCTTCCTGAATTTGCAGATTTCCCAATTGTGTCAATAGAAGATCCATTTGACAAGGAAGATTGGGAACATATCAAGCGTTTCTCTAGTACTGGGATTTGTCAGGTGTAATTTCTTATGCAATTGATATTTTGTATGAGTTAATGTGAATTCAATCTCTGTCCTAGTTAAGTTGTGCTACCAAAGTTGATTCTATGGTGTAATCCTTATACTTTTGGTGGTTGCAGAACGTTTTAAATGAAAAGAAACTTCCTTTTGTTTTATTAATGCCATATTTTCCCATTACAAGATATGTGAATAATTGTAAGTGAAAAAAGTACAACACAGAATATCTGTTGCCTGATTGTGGTTTTAAGTTTAGAAATATACTGACTTGTTACCAATGAGATGTATACTTGATCTACTGGATACTTCATTGAATAGTTTCCCTTCATTCCAATGGTTATGCAGGTAGTTGGGGATGATTTTTTGATGTCTAATTCAAAACGCATTGAGAGAGCAATACTAGAGTATGCGTGCAATGCTCTTCTTCTTAAGGTAGCTGATTATAATTTGATGAATTTTGAAGGGTTTCCTTCGTTCATTTCAATAAATGTAATGATTTCCTATTGTAATGTAGATCAACCAAGTTGGAACTGTTACGGAGGTCATTGAGGTGGTGAAGCAGGCAAAGGAAGCACATTGGGGAGTGGTAACTTCTCATAGATGTGGGGAAACTATAGATTCTTTCATAGCTGATTTAGCCGTTGGCCTTTCAGTTGGTCAGATCAAAGCAGGAGCTCCTTGCAGAGGCGAGCGACTAGAGAAGTACATCCAGGTCTTTTTCTATTTCTTATGCTGATGCATTTAGTGCACTGTTATGGCATTCACCTGCTAAACATTATTTACCATCCCACAATCCTTGCGAAAATATGGCAATTATTTGTTTAGCATGACAAACCAGTTAGACACCCTTCTCTACCCATACTGCTAAACATCATGCACAATTCTAGGCAGGGTTTTGTGAACTATCACTATCTTGATGGAAATAGACTTCTCGGTTTTGCTTACTGTCGTTTTAGGGTGTTATTCTTTCATTGTTTTATCCTGTAGTACCATGATTTGAATTTTGAATTTTGCATAAGAGTTATGATTTGAATTATTTTGATGCAGCTACTGCGAATTGAGGAGGAGCTTGGAGATCAAGCAGTTTATTGTGGTGAAGATTGGAAGCAATGATGATGTACAATTTCATACTGATTTTTGTTTTTAGATATGCCTCTTTTCTTTCTTAAGTTTTATACGCGAAGTTGAAGTTCATTCTTGTACCATATTCAACAACTTCCGATGTACTATTGTCTTGATCATTTTGATCATTCCCCTTTATCATTTTTTGTGCTGTTAGTTTAGCTAGTGTTATCAATGAGTATTCAAGAATGTTTATGAGATAGTGTGGCGTGTTTATTTATACATTGTTATTATTGGAAGTTTACTAACACCAACACCAATACAAACCTGAAATTTTATGGGTTTTTGCATCAAAATAAACTCTTCTTTTCTTCCTCTCATTATCACGCTTATTGTTAATTGTTCTAGTGTAGACCCATTTCCAACCACTTTACTACAGCTTTATATCATGCTTGTTAAGTAAACTCTAGCCTTTATGATAGAACCATTCCCAAGCTTAAATCCAGGGCTAACAGGAAAACCTACAACATGTCCAGGTGGCACTCTCCCACCTGAAAATCTCACCACACTCTGCATATACTCTGTATGGAACTCAGCTCCACGACTTGCCTCAAAGAGACTTGGTGCAGGTTTTAGTGAGAATGCAACCAAATGAAGCAGCCACACAGCCTTAGTCAACCTTAAGAATTCACTATAAAACTTTGTCCTTGGATGGTTTCCTGCAGACACTTGACTATGCTGCTCCAAATTGCCAAACAAGGACTCCTCCATCTTCGGATGGACAATGCCAAGGTACTTGTTTGAGCAGAATCTGCCAAAATGGCATGTTGGTAAGATTCCAAGAAGCTCAGCAGGATCCATGGACTTCATGTCCCGGTATTGTGCAAAGCAATCGCGGCGAAACTGATCAGGGTTGAGGAGTGTGGAGAGGCTGCCGTCCATGTAGAATGTCTCATGGTCGAATCCCTGGAAGATTTTCTGCGATATGTAAGATTCAATGGCGTACTTGGCATGCTGAGGGGAGACAATGCTGATGGTTGACGATGAGGTATTATCATCGAATATGTTGCTGGCAGTGGCTGTGGCTGCTTCAATGGAACGAACAGCAGCAGCGATGTCCCAATGAGCAGTGTTCATGAGAGAGAGGAGCAGAGATGTGAAGGACTTTGCTGCTTCTCTCACTTGCACAATTGTTTCTTCTAATAGTTGTATGGATGGAGCTGCTCCAACCCCTGCCAAAAAAAACATTTTTCTTATGCAAAACCAAGTACCAATTTTCAAGCATTCAAGGGTACGTTTGGTTTGCGTTTCCATTTCCATTTTCTGTTTTTTGTTTTCTGAATTTTGTGAAGGAAAAAAAAATAACAATAAAAATAATGAAATCTTATTTTTTGCTCATTTCTTTTCTTTTTGCACAAAACTCGAAAAAAAAAAATGAAAATGAAAATAGAAATGAAAACACAAAGCAAATGCGTGTTTTGATTTCTTACCTTGAAGTTGAGGAGAGGCAAGTTTTGTGTTCGGATGAGACCTCCTTGCCTTCTTTTCCTCACCATTTTGTTTGAGGCTTTGAAGCTGCAAATCCTTGGCCTTGATTTGCTTCTTGAGGTCATCAATCGCCGCCTCATATGGCGCGACCACCTCTCTCACTCTCAGCCCCTGCTGCACTCCACAACCGGTACCTCCTCTCCTCCTCCGGAAGTAGCTCTCCCTCAAGAAACCAATGTTCTTCAGCTCCGCCACCATTGCCACATCAGCCACCCTGATCTTGTCCGGATCCCAGGGACAATGTGCTTGCTGCAAGCTCACATATGCTCTCTTCATTCTTGACACTCCTTCAAACACCTCTTGCATCAACACCTCCATCTCCTTCAAACCTTGATCATCATCATCTTCTTCTTCTTCTTCTTCTTCAACATGATCATAGCTGTTGTTTCCTTGTGAGTTGGAGTCACTGTGGTACTCTTGTTCTTCCTCCTCCTCCTCCTTGGCTTCATCATGGTGGAGCAAGCAAGAGGCAGTGACCCTTTGGATCAAATGGCTGAAATTAGACACCTTTTTCGTCATTATGAAATGCTGCATGCACGTAGTGACAAAGATATAAGCAAAGATGATACAAGTAATCCAATGGAATCCAATGTAATATGATTAAACTCTTGGGAATTGAACAAGGATAGCATTAACATGTGGCATGCCTTGGTCTCATTGTTTGACAACTAAGAACTGAGAAGAAGAGGATGATGATTTTATACTCCACTTCTGAATCAGATTAAAAACTTCAGAGAAATGTTAGGTGATTAACTAATAATGTAATAATGTGGGGACGGTTACTAAAGTAAGGTAGGCTACACAAGTGTTGCCAATAAAACACTGATTCTAGAGCAATTTCAATTCAACATTTAATCAAGGAAAATGGACCCATGGCGATTTCAAGTTCAGAACATAGGATTCTTCTACTGAAAGAGCTTGCATTTTTTTTTTGTCATGAAAGAGAGGATTCTATGCATTAATGCGACTCATGAACTAGATCAAACTCACCTAAATCTATTGAAAGAAAAGAAGTAAAGCAACTTCAACTACTGAATGAGAGTTATTTCATACATTTAGTGAGTAGAATAAATATACCATTTTCTGTTTCAACATAAACTCATAACACCTAAAATAACTAACTTGGATTGGTCGAGTGATTATCTTACTAATTCGTTTAAGCAAAGCTTAGATTCACGACGGTTTAGTTCTCACACTATCGAGATGAGGATACCATGAAAAAAAAAATTGGCAACTAAAATACGAAAAAGGAAATTAAAAGAATAAATATAGATCCAAAATTATGAAGCATGCATATTGCATACATGTCACTTTCCCAGTACACACAAGTCACAAATCATTGCATGGAAATGGACAACATATTACTACAAAGTACAAAGAGCAACATTGCCCTTGTGAGTGTCAGAGAGGACCCATTCCTCTTTAATCCGTGACATCTGAGTGGCATGTAATCAATGCCAATGAAACAAAAAAAGTAGAGGACTACAATGCTAACCATGTGATGCACTATCATCTAATCAGAGGGATAGTGGTGCAAACTCACCTAACATCTGATCTAAGAGCATTCGAGCTAAATAAGTAAAATTCTATTATTAGCACAATTCTAAATAAATCGATTCAACTTTAGCTGTCTTTAGGACACAAAGCTAGCAGCATTAGTAGGCATTGTTCTTGTTCATGAACAGTCGATTCTACGTATCCTTCATGGTAACGTTGAAGGAGATATATTGAGTCGGTTTTTGTATTCCCCAAATGGGTCAAGCCTTACCAAGGCTTAAAAATAAATAAAATAAAATCCAATAACATTTATGCGTTTGCCGGGAGTCGAACCCGGGTCTATTGCTTGGAAGGCAATTATCCTAACCGTTGGACTACAAACGCTTTGCGTGCTATGGTTTCAAATTTGTTATAATTATCTAATATTAACATTGAAGTAAGGTTAACCGTTGAGTCCTCTTCCTTATGAGCCTCTCATGTCTCCATCCAGCAAATATCTTAACAATAATTTAATGATGATACTATGCTTGTCACAATCTTATTACTTTATTATTGTATACTACTGATTATGGCCTTATTTATTTATCTCATCACATATTCAATGAAAATACGTTCATAGAATAAACACTGAACAAAGTTGGTAGTTTCTTGAGCTGGCAAACTTTTAGGACTTCCCATATTTTTAAACCTATCTAGGGAATAAAAAACAATAGTATCAAAAAATTTAGAGATCTCAACCCAAAGCTATACCTAATCTTTTTTCAAGTGCAAGCTACGTACCCTATAATTTTAAGGGGATTTACATAGAAAGCTGTAGCTACCCATCCATATATATTTATTTATTGCATTCCATAAGGTTTGGTTAAACCAAAGTTTAGACTTTAGACTCCATCCAAAACCCATTTCAGACTCATCAATTAACTTGCTATATTATACCGGCGATCGATCTAATTGGTAAAACAATTCGAATTCACTTAATCGGGTTTTAAATTCGAAACATAATGTATGCAACTAATTGGCATTTTATAACGCGAGTCAAGTTTAAATTAGTCGAGATAAAACTCCGAATACCAGCTTGGAAAAAAAAAAGCTTGGTGTATTATTTTTTAAAGTAAAAAAATGCAAACATATGTACATTATTTTCTCAGTGTGTGGCAAGCAACACTCTCAACGGTGGTAATTGCATGGCTGTCCCTCTCTTGTTGTATTATTATTATCCTTGTCCTTGAAATTAAAAGGACGGTGTAAATTGCAAAATCAATTTTGGAAATACACAAAATCCTCTTTCATTCCTTCCACCAATTATTATTATTATTTCATTCCACTTGCCCATCTATCATGCCAAATCTTCATTGTCGTTTTACCACAATGTATAGACACAAGTTTTCAATCAAATGAGTCACTCCTACAAATAAATACAATCAAGTATCTCAATCAAGTAAATGTTAAAAAAAAAAATTAAATATATGCACAACTTTTATATCCGTAAAAAATAGTATGAATATCACTCTTAATTGTTTATATACCTTTCTTTTAACGTTCATGCATTGAAAGTTTTCCCTTTAAAACAATGTGACTCATATAAAATTAATGAGATACGAAATAAGATAACAAAAAGAAAACCGAAAATTTGAAATAAGTCTTTGAAGTGAATACATAATTTATTTTTTAACTTTTTTTTGTGTTTATATAGATTTTTTAACTTAAAGCTAAGGACATAATTTGTATTAATAATCAATTAATAATATTAAGGCATTTTTTTACGGTTATTAGAATTTTATTATGTGTAAAAGGTATTAGTTTATCTTTTTTGTGACATTAGATTATCTTTGTTGATAATATAAAGCAATTTTTTACAAATTAAAAAATATGAAAATTAGTATAATAAATAAAAGTAAAAAATCAACTATAATTAATTTGTATGAAGTTGACAATTTATACTGTTAAATTATAATTCAATCAAATATATTAAATTATCTCATACTTTTTATAAATTTATATTTCAGTATTCATCTTAAGTAAAACATAAATCACATGATCATGTTTTATTATGACAATTTAAATGACAGTTCTAAGTTCTAACAATAAAATATATAAATTAATTCAATTTTCATAAAAACTTTGATTAATTTTAATTCTCATATAAAATATTCATATACAAATATATATAATAAGTAATTTAGTGACTAATGTACATAATATTTTGCTGTCTAAAATGTATAACATAATTCTCTTGGAACTAATTGAATCTTCCGTCTTACATGGTTAGATTTTTGTGCATGTGCCTGTACTCTAGATTATTATTAGAATGACAAGCCTTCAAATGTAATATGTGATTATTATTATTATAATATCATGTATGGCAATTTATTTTAAATAAAAAAATAATTATAAATATCTAAAAGTGTAGACTATCTCCATCACACATCAAGAGAGTAGTAAGAGAGAGAGAAGAAGAAGAAGAAAACACATTGATTATTCATCATTCATTATTGATAGCCACAACTCTCACACAACTCTCCCAAATTTCTGTGAGAGCTGTAAGATCAACCTTTTCCTTCACATCAATGGCTTCTATGGCTTCCATAGGCCTTCTCAAGCTTCCTTCTTCTCCTTCTTCTTCTTCTTCTTCTTCTTCTTCCAACAACGCCGGTTCCAGAAAGTGCATCCCACGCGCCCTCTCATTTTCCTCCTCCCAACTTTCCGGCGACAAGATTTCCTCTCTTCCCGCCGCGTCTTCACGCTCTTCCAGATGCACCTGCAAGCCTCTGATTGTGACTCCCAAGGCCGTTTCTGACTCCCAGAATTCTCAAACGTGTCTTGATCCCGATGCTAGTAGAGTGAGCTTTTTACTGCCACCTCTTTTTGCTTTCTTACCCTTTTCACTTTTCAGAATTTGTGTAAAGATGAGATCTTTTTCGATCACAAGTTTGTTATCTCATTGAGTTATAATGTGGTTTGTGTGTAATTGGAGCTTAATTTTCATTTCATTTGCTTGATAATGTTATGATCACTCTATATATAGGATGAGAGGTAGAAATTTCTTTTTGGTTTCTAAATTGGATGAAAGGTGTACCTCCATAAATTCCTTGTCTTTTTCTTCTATTTTGATTTCTGTGTTGATGTACACTATTTTTGTGCTATAGATATCTGTGCTATTATATGTTTTATTCGTGTGTTATGTGAATTTTTCTGTGTTGATTTATACATTTTTCGTGTTATAAATGGGATGTGTGGAGGTGTACAATGGTACCTGTAGTATTGCCGTTGTTTTTGTTTGGGTATGGACATGGCTTTATTTCTTTGTTTATGTGTTTGTTTGTCTCTTGCATGGATTGGTGGTGATGGCAAAGTAACATGCTTTGAATTTTGATGATTATGTTTCTTCAGAGTGTTCTTGGGATTATACTTGGAGGTGGTGCCGGGACTCGTCTGTATCCGCTGACCAAGAAGCGTGCGAAGCCAGCTGTTCCTCTTGGAGCAAACTATAGGCTCATTGATATTCCTGTTAGCAACTGCCTAAATAGCAATGTGTCCAAGATCTATGTTCTTACACAGTTCAATTCTGCATCCCTTAACCGGCATCTTTCTCGCGCGTATGCTAGCAACATGGGTGGCTACAAGAATGAGGGGTTTGTTGAGGTTCTTGCAGCCCAGCAGAGTCCAGAGAATCCCAATTGGTTCCAGGTAAAATCACAAGCTTGACTGCATATGTGGAATCCTTTGTATTGTGATAATTCTTTCAATTTTATCATGATTTTGGAAATTTGGCACTTTTTTGTGGCCCTTGGTGTTAGCTCAAGTGATATTTACACAAATCTGAGGTCATTATTCGTCACTGCAGGGTACTGCGGATGCGGTGAGGCAATACTTATGGCTTTTTGAGGAGCATAATGTCTTGGAATTCTTAGTTTTGGCTGGTGACCATTTGTATCGGATGGATTATGAGAAATTCATCCAAGCCCACAGGGAAACTGATGCTGATATCACAGTGGCTGCATTGCCAATGGATGAAAAGCGTGCCACCGCATTTGGTCTAATGAAGATTGATGAGGAGGGGCGAATAATTGAATTTGCCGAAAAGCCAAAAGGAGAACAGTTGAAAGCTATGAAGGTAAGCATGGACAATTTGCAATGTATACAATTTTTCCTGTAATTTTATCTGCAGAGTCAGCTAAAGTGATTGCTTCTATCATTTTGGTTTTCTGCTAGGTTGATACCACTATATTGGGTCTTGATGATGTGAGAGCAAAGGAAATGCCTTATATTGCTAGCATGGGTATATATGTGGTCAGCAAAGATGTGATGCTAAACCTGCTGCGTGAGAAGTTTCCCGGTGCAAATGACTTTGGGAGTGAAGTGATTCCTGGTGCAACTTCTATTGGAATGAGAGTATGTGTTCCTTCCATATATTTAATACTAAGAGGTTTCCTATTGTTCGTGGTTAATACATACTTGTGTGAAGACAAAACTATGACAACTGAACCGTATAGATTCTAGAGGAACTGCGTTTTCAGGTTAATGTTTTTCATGGACTCAGCATGACTATGTATTGCTGAAAATTTTATTATAGCAAATGTCTTGCTGATGTTTGTTGGTAGTATATAACCTTTTTGGCAAATCTCTGAAAGCTTTCAGAGCATTATTTTACAGGGTCTCATTGTTATGTTTGTGAATATTTGCAGGTTCAGGCTTACTTGTACGATGGTTACTGGGAAGACATTGGTACAATTGAAGCTTTCTATAATGCCAATTTGGGAATCACTAAAAAGCCAGTGCCAGACTTCAGGTGAACATTATGGCAATTTGATATAATCATTCTACTTTCAATGAATTCATTATACCATTTTTATTTTCTTTTTTGGCATATTGATTGCAGTTTCTATGATCGTTCGTCTCCAATCTACACACAACCACGATATTTGCCTCCATCTAAGATGCTTGATGCAGATGTCACAGATAGTGTCATTGGTGAAGGATGTGTTATTAAGGTAAGCTGATTAGAACAATAATGACCTACCGATTTTTTTCACACAAGGACCATGCATACCATGAGATCAATTCATTTATTGGAAACTAACCTTGTCTACATTTTGTTTCATAGAACTGCAAAATTCATCATTCTGTGGTTGGTCTACGATCCTGCATTTCAGAAGGTGCAATTATTGAAGACACATTGTTAATGGGGGCTGATTACTACGAGGTAATATGGCTAAAAAAGTACACAAGGTTGTTCTGAATTCTGCTTGGCAGTTTTCTAACTTCAATATTTGTTTGCGATTTGTGTGTTCCAGACTGAGGCTGACAAGAGGTTCCTGGCAGCTAAAGGCAGTGTTCCAATTGGTATTGGCAGGAATTCTCATATCAAAAGGGCAATCATTGACAAGAATGCACGAATTGGGGAAAATGTCAAGGTATCATATCCCATTTTATCCTATTAATCTTGAAAAATTGTTGCTTGGGTTTTATACATAATCCAATAATGATAACCTTAGAACACTACATTAAGGCCTCATTTAGTAATGTCGCAGGAAACAAAATACAGATTTTGAAAACTGTATTCGTCTCTTTTTACAAGCTGGTTTATGTCACCTAGTGTTTCTGTATTTAAGTCACGCAACAGTCTCCAAAAACAACCGTAGATGTCAAATGCCTTTGTAGAAAGACTGTACACAGTATTTTCCACTCGTTTTGTTTCTAGAAAATCTAACTAACATTTAGCTGCAATGTTGTCAATCAGATCATAAATGGTGACAATGTGCAAGAAGCTGCAAGGGAAACAGATGGGTACTTCATAAAAAGTGGGATCGTGACAATCATCAAGGATGCATTGATTCCAAGTGGCACTGTCATATAAGATCAACCCTCCCTCCTTCTGTTGCTGAATGTGAAGGACATAGCTTAGCAATGGTTCTTCTGCTTCCAACTGGAATATCAGAAGGCCTTTCTGCTGCAATATGACAATATGGTATCTACTTCTGTTCTTGTTTTTGCCAAAGTGGCTTTGTAAGTAGTGAGTAGTAAGTAATAGCGGAAAGAGAGGATCATCTTTTCGGGTAGTCATCAACGCTGTAAAGTTCATTATTCCGATCAAATAAAATTTTCTTCATTACAATATGTCAAAAAATACCACAATCAATGGGAAATGCATGTCTTATTTTGGAATACATAAAATGAATGATTTTAATTTTTTTTTTGAGAATTCCAATTCTCATGTTTTCATCCAATAGAGGTCTGATTTTTAATTCCATTTTATTAGATTAATATATTACCATAAATATCCCTTTTAAATAATTAAATGACAATAAATACCCCTTATCTTCATCAGCACCATTATAATCTTCTCCTTCAAAGAGCTTCCATTTACCTTGCCCCTATTATTGTTCACAGCCTCAATGCCTTGTAGTACCAAACACCCCTTATCCTTTTAACACCACCTCATGGCCACACCACCCACCCACGATGCTTAATGTCATGAACCATAATAAAAAAGCCATATACTACCATGGTTCAGATCATGAAGTGATGAAGAGGAAAAAAATAGAGAAAGAAAAAAATAAGATAGAAAAAAAAGAGAATCAAGTTTCGTGGTTGAAGGAGGAGGTATGGATAGATGGGAATGGAACCTTAAAACTGAAATTGTCAAAACATAAAACTTAGTTTAATTCTATTCTATATTTAATTAATTCATTCCAAACATAAAAATTATGAAAAAAATTGAATTCAACTGTTCTTATATATATAAAAAAAAAGAATTGAATTCAACTGAATTATCTCTTCAAAAAAATATCTCATTATACTCTCCAAACACACTCAAAAGGAACTTCTTCATGTTAATAAATATGACCCCCTATTAAATAGTCCTCGCCACAATAACTCATAAACAGTGTATCAACATCTTACTCTACTCATGATAAAGTTTTCTGCAACTAAAATAACATATACATTCAATTAAACTATAGTCTTCTCCCCCTAATATCTACCACATCATTACAGCAGCAACTAAACTAAATTCTTCTCTTGGTTGCCTTCATTTCTAACAGCAAATCTATTTACAGAGATCAAGAAGTAAATATAAAACTCAATCAATACATAAAGTGAAGAAGTTTAAAGAGGAAAGGAGGGGCATACTCACATATAATGTTTAAAATAAGGGCCAACTTTAAGGTGACCTTGGTATTCAATCTTGGCCGAAAATGTTTGGAGTTCGAGTTTGACTCTAGCATAAGAAACACGCTGAGGTTGAAATGACTCTTCTAACTTGATATCCATCTCATTCGGTTCCATGAACACATAAATCAAACTCTCTTCATTGGTGTGGTGGCAACAAAAAATATCTGACATAATCATATTGTCATCAAAACCATCCACTGACACAATTGCTATATGCTCTTTCTCCACCAAGTCATAAATATACCATACTGAAGCGTGAGAGTCAACAATAAGAAGATTGCATCCCAAACGAATTATTTTTCTAGAATAATATTCAGGAGCTTGCGGAAAGTTGCAACTAACTTTTTCCCAGCTGTTAGTATTGACATCATATGACATGAGCCACTGATGGTCATCATAACAAAAATATAATACAATCTTGTGATGCTTGTTGCTGTCCTCCCACAAAAAGTAAGACCTAGGGTCCACGAAACCTAAGTTTTCGGGCACTTCCCTTTTTTCCCATAGACCTGATCCTATGGTGTAGATATCAACCCAATGTGTACCAACATTCTCACCCCCAAAGATGTATAATTTTCCATCCCATGGAACTACTAAGGGGCTAATTCGGCGACAGAATAAGTCTCCACAAATGCTCCAAGCCCAAGTAAATGTAGAATCGTCATACTTGAGGCGCCACAACTTTGTCGTATCATCAAAGTCCTCAATTAAATCAGTAGAAGCACCTATCTCCATCCCACCAGCTAAAAATAAGCAGCTACCAAGGTAACAGAATCCTTGAAATGGGGGTAATGGAGTATTGCTCAACAACAAATCCTCTCTAAGAGGCCATTGGGCAGGTACATGACCTCTTTTTTTAAGAGTGCCATTGTCCTCATCAATGATAGTGAACATCCTATGCTTGACGGTACGAGATACGCCAACTAGAGAATCTGTGTTCACTCTTACAAAATTCACATTTTCCACCAAAATATTTAAGTGCTTTGGATCAGACAAAGCAACATCCTGTAATTAGGCAAATAGGAAAACATTCATATTATCTACCACAGAATTAAATCACCATAAGTTCAGAGCAATCAACTGTTAAATAGAAAGGTCATAGTTATCAAATTAAGTATATATATACCGACCTCAGGTTCAGGTTCAGGTTCAAGTTCAAGTGAGGCAGCAACTCCCAAAACAGCACTTTGCAGAACCGCAACAACACTTCCCCACCAGCTGTCAAAATCCGAATTCAATTCAGCAATTTGTCCCAAATCCCTAATCAGATTGGCCACCTTAGCCATCAAATTCTTGCCATTTTCAGTAACCCTGTGCCTACCACAAATGCCCTGAAACTACAAGCATTCACAACAAACGCTCCAATCTTAAAGGCGCCTTCGTAATCTTCGATCCAATTGACGAAGTACCTTGCTCCGGAAGGTGTGTTGTCCGGGGAGAATGGACCTCGTGTGGAAGGTTGGTTCCAAACTTCCGAAGTTGAAGCAACGAGGACGACGAGGTTCTCCTTCGGTAGGGCTTCGGGCTTCGTAATTCCGGGCATCCACCGGTTCCAAAATGACGAGGTTAGACTCCAAATTATCACAGAGGCGCTTCGCTAGGGCTTTTGAAGTTCCGATTTGGGAAAAGAATATCATCTTGCCACGTGCATCGCTTTTGGGCTGTTCAGGATGGAGTGTTACAAGGTTCTTTTCATGGGGGCGGAGGAGCATGAGGCGAGATTTGCAGATTAAGAACAAGGCTGTTGCAGTGGCCGTGGCGGCGGTCACGGAGGACAAAAGGGCGGGTACGGACATATCTGAAGCTAACGAAGACAACGAAACGGGAATGATTGACATTTTGCTTTCAGTTTGAGAGGGTATTTCCTTTTTTTTTTCAGTTGTTGAAGAGATTCGATGTGTGTTCGTTGAAGAGAACTTGTTTGAGGTTAACACACACTTGTGTGAAGACAAAACTATGAGAACTGAACCATATAGATTCTAGAGGAACTGCATTTTCAGATTAATGTTTTTCATGGACTCAGCATGACTATGTATTGCTGAAAATTTTATTATAGCAAATATCTTGCTGATGTTTGTTGGTAGTATATAACCTTCTTGACAAATCTCTGAAAGCTTTCAGAGCATTATTTTACAAAGTCTCATTGTTATGTTTGTGAGTATTTGCAGGTTCAGGCCTACTTGTACGATGGTTACTGGGAAGACATTGGTACAATTGAAGCTTTCTATAATGCCAATTTGGGAATCACTAAAAAGCCAGTGCCAGACTTCAGGTGAACATATATGGGGCAATTTGATATAATCATGCTACTTTCAGTGAATTCCAGTTATACCATCTTCATTTTCTTTTTCGGCATATTGATTGCAATTTCTATGATCGTTCCTCTCCAATCTACACGCAACCACGATATTTGCCTCCATCTAAGATGCTTGATGCAGATGTCACAGATAGTGTCATTGGTGAAGGATGTGTTATTAAGATAAGCTGATTAGAACAATAATGACCTACTGATTTTTTTTCTTTCTATTAACACAAGGCCCATGTATACAATGAGTTTAATTCATTTATTGGAAACTAACCTTGTCTATATTTTGTTTCACAGAACTGCAAAATTCATCATTCTGTGGTTGGTCTACGATCCTGCATTTCAGAAGGTGCAATTATTAAAGGCACATTGTTAATGGGGGCTGATTACTACGAGGTAATATGGCTAAAAAAGTACACAAGGTTGCTCTGAATTCTGCTTGGCAGTTTTCTAACTTCAATATTTGTTTGCGATTTTTGTGTTTTCAGACTGAGGCTGACAAGAGGTTCATGGCAGCTAAAGGCAGTGTTCTAATTGGTATTGGCAGGAATTCTCATATCAAAAGGGCAATCATTGACAAGAATGCATGAACAAAAATAATATAATGAAATAAACTTGGTAAATATAAAGAGAATATAGTGTATTACATAAATAAATATTTTGGTAGTAGCGATAGGAGAGTATACACGGAGTACATAAAGATATAAACAACTTGAGTTTTAAAGTGTATTATATGATTTTACAATTTTTGTTTTTAGATTTTTTTAGCTTTGATTGTTTATATTTTCTTGTAAAAAATCTTCTTATCCTTATTTTGGATCTTATCCAAAAAATCCTATTTACAGTATTACTCTCAACCCAAAATATATAATTTGTCTTCATATAGAACAACTAAGGACGTATTCTGGGTAGAACAAGTTTTCACAAATATTCTAAGCCCAAATAAATTTATAATTCTTATACTTGAGGCACCACAATGTTGCAGATAATCTAACTCTCAATTATATTCTATCGGCAGTTTTCTAGAATAATATTTAGGAACTAACGAAAAATTACAATTAACTTCTTCCTGGCTATTAGTATTGACATCATACAACATAAGCTATGGATAATTATCATTAACAAAAATAATACAATGAAGATGAACTAGTTAAATATAAAGAGGGTGTAGTGCATGAGTATATCACATGAATAAATATTTTGGTAGTAGCGATGGCAAAGTATACATGGAGTACCCAAGGAGTACGTAGAGATATAAACAAATTGAGTTTAAAAGTTTATTATATGATTTTAATCTTTTTGTTTTCAGATTTTTTTAACTTTGATTGTTTATATTTTCTCCTCTCATTCTTATTTTAGGTCTTTCTATAGAAAAAATCTAATCTCTAACATCACTAAGGAATTTATTTGGCAGTAGAATAAGTTTCCACAAATTTTCTAAGTCAAAGTAGATTTATAACCTTGCTACCAAGGGAATAAAATCCTTCAGATATCGAATATTTGATTAAGAACAAATTTTCTCTAAGAGGTCATTCGGCAGTTATATTACCTTTTTTTAAATATCAATAATTTAATTGTCCTTATTATAAGTGATAGTTAACATCTTATACTTGATAATAGTTGAGAAGCAAACTCGAGATTTCGTGTTGCATAATCCACGATTATTAAAAGATAATTGAAATTGTGATTTTTTCTATAAAATAAGTTAATTTTTTTTAGTCATATACTTATTTTATAATTATTGAGCTATTTATAAGTTACTTGATATTTTAAATCTTAGTATAGAAACCATAAATCTTCATTTAATTTGGAATTAGCTTGTATGAAAGAATTCAATATAGTTAGTAGTTGATGACATATAATAACAAAAGATTAGATGGTAATTTTTAATCTTAAAATTTTGTCATACCATTTAAAATCAAGTTTATATAATGGTATTAAAATAAAATTATATTATGTAAATGATGATTCAATAATTATATTTTAAATAATAAATTACGGGTAATTACATTCTATTTTTTAAAATTTAAATTGATTCTTACTCTTTAGAGTACATATTGTTAATCAACTTATATTAGATAAGAAAAGACAAATTTAATATGAAGAATTGATATTAAGTTAAATCAATCTTCTTTTGCTTATTATGTGGGTCATTATATTATAGAAAAATGTTCAGGTGTTTCAGCATATCAAATATTTCAATACTCTTAAATTAATTTTAATAATAAAATATTTTTTATTAAGATCAACGGTTAAAACTAATGTAACATTTAATACCCCGAAACACTTAAACATCTTTCAATATATCAATATGACCCTGTTAAATAGTCCTTACCATTATCATAAAATTTATAAAGATACCTTTAATTCACAATATCGACTACACCATTATGATGCTACAAAAGCAACTAAACTAATATCTTTTCTTGGTTGCCGTCATCTCTGTTAGCAAACCTAGCCTCATCTCTATTAGTGAATTTAAGATAATTCTTGGATTCAATCTTGGCTGAAAATGTTTGGTATCGGAACTTAACTCTAGCATAAGAAACACGCTGAGGATGGGGTGACTCTTCCTACTAGACAACCTTCTGATCCTTTCAATGTACACATAAATCAAACTCTCTTCATTAGGGTGGTGGCAACAAAAGAATATCTGATATAATCTCACTATAATCTAAATCATTCACTGCCACATTTACTAGAAGCTCCTTCTTTATAAATATACCACACACATGGAGTATCGAAGGAGTACGCAAGTAAACAAATTCAGTTTGAAGGTGTATTATAAGATTTTAATTTTTTTTATTTTCGAATTTTTTAGTTTTGATTGTTTATGTTTTCTCATAGAAAATCTTCTTATCATTATTTGGGTCTTTGAGAAAATCCAATTTATAAAATCACTTTCAAACCAAAGATTTATAATTTGCCTTCGTATAGAACTACTAAGGGAAATAGGCAAAACAAATTACTACAAATACTCCAAAAACAAGTAGATTTATAATCCTCATACTTGAGACACCACAACTTTTTCGAATAATTTAACTCCTCAATTATATTCTATTATTAAAATCCATTTCACCGGTATAAAAAAAAAAGTAGGATAAGTTAAATTTTTAACATTTAAACATTTTAATATTATATAAAATCAAGTTTATAGAATTATATTAAAATAATAATGCATTCAATAATTATATCTTAAATAATAAATGACGGGTAGTTATATCCTATTTTTTAAAATTTAAATTGATTCTTGAATACGTACTCTAAGAGTACAAACATCGTTAATTAACTTTATATTAAATAAGAAAAAAAATCTGATATATTCAAGTATATATAAAGATGCAGAAACCGACCTCAGGTTCAAGTTCAAATTCTACAGCAACTCCCAAAACAGCTCCTTTAAAATTGTAAGAAAATTTCCCTAGCAGCTATCGATCCGTATTCAATTCAGCAGTGTATCCCAAATCCCTAATTTGATTGGCGGCCTTAGATATCAAATTCTTGCCATTTTCAGTAACCCTTCTACCCACCACAAACGCACTGAAACTATAAGCATTCATAACAAACGATCTAACCCTAAAGGCCACAAGGTAATAGTAGAGCGAAAAACTCTGCTTCAAAAGGTATTCTGGGTATTCTGTCCGCGGAGAATGAACCGCGTGTGGAATGTTGATTCCAAACTTCCGAAGTTATATCTAAAATAATAAATTAGGTAATTATATCCTATTTTTTAAAATTTACCTTGATTCTTGCATACATACTCTTTAAAGTACAAAACATTGTTAGTTAACTTTATATTAAATAAGAAAAAAATATTGAATATCTCATCTAGGAGCTCGCGGAGAATTGCAATCATTTTATTCTCAGTTATATTAGTATTGATATCATACAACATGAGCCACTGATGGTATTACCACAAAAATATAATACAATGAGGGTTCTCTTGTGATACTTAGGTGTTTTCCTCCCACAATATCATATGAAAAGATAGAAAATGTTGTGTACTTTCCTTTTTTCCTATAGACCTGATCTTATGGTATAGATATCAACCCGATATACAATATTATATCTTATACTTGATATTAGAAGAGAAGGTAATATTACACTATTTATCCTATATTAAATAACCCTTATTTTCCACCAATATATATAAATACTTTGGATTAGAATAATCAAAATCTTTTAATTAGTTAGACAGGGATGGGTTAAACTAAGTGTATAATAATCATATAGTTAAGTTTATTAAATCAATTTTTTATTATAATTTTCAATAATAATAAAATTTCATAGTATCATACTAAGAGTACTCAAATAATTATTCAACCATACTTCGAACAATTATATCATTTTTTTCCATACAACATAATTGTTTATTAGTTTCTTAGAAAACAATAAAGAATTTATAATAATTTTTCAATGTATTTGTCAAGTTTAAAGAAGTTAAATCTAATAAATGATACCATTAAAAGTTTAGTGTGAGGATAGATTTAAAATTAGTGTATGATGAATATATAGAAGAGTTTATTAAATTAATATTCTAATATAATTCACAACAATAACAAAATTTTATAGTATTATACTCAAAGTACTCAAATAACATTTATCATAAGCTTCTTTCTTGCCTGGTCATAAATATATGATATTGAAGCAGAGTCAATAATCAGAAGATTGCATCCAAACGAATAAATTTTTTAAAACAATCATACTAGCTGCACAAATGGTTTTAACAACCAAGTGTAAAACCAAGTGGTTTTAATCAAACAGGCACGTTGACAAGCCCATCCTCATCACTAAAGCGTGTGTTCACGCACTTGTGAGAAAGGAAATAAGGAGAGCGTTGTCATCGTCTTCTTTATCATCGATGCCGTCGTCTTCATCATCATCCTTCGTTGTTGTCTTCTTCGTCATCTTCCTTCGTTATCGTCGTCGCCTTCTTCTTCTTCTTCCTCTTCTTCCTCCTCCTCCGTCGCCGCCGCTGCCGCTGCATTCTGGATTCAAGATTTGATTGAGTTGCTTGATATTTGTGTGCATTCTGGATAGTTATCTGTGTGCATTCTGGTTAGTTTCATCGTTCTTAGATTTTTTTTTGCTTTTAATTGCATGAATCAAGATTTGATTGCGTTGCTTGTTATTTGTGTGCATTTTGGATAGTTATTTGTGTGCATTCTGGGTTAGCTTCGTCGTTGTTAGGGTTTTTTTACTTTTAATTGCATGATTCAAGATTTGATTGTGTTGCTTGATATTTGTGTGCATTCTGGATAGTTATCTGTGTGCATTCTGGATTAACTTCATCGTTCTTAGAATTTTTTTGCTTTTAATTTCATTAATCAAGATTTGATTGCGTTGTTTGTTACTTGTGTGCATTCTGGATGGTTATTTGTGTGTATTCTCAATGGTTATATGTGTGCATTCTGGATGATTATCTGTGTGCATTTTAGATGGTTATCTGTGTGCATTTTGTATTGACTTCATTGTTGTTAGGTTTTTTTTTTTTGCTTTTAATTGCATGATTCAGGATTTGATTGGGTTGCTTGTTATTTGTGTGCATTTTGGATGTGTGCATTCTGAGTTAGCTTCATCGTTCTTATGTTTTTTTTTGCTTTTAAATGCATGAATCAAGGTTTGATTGCGTTGCTTGTTATTTGTGTGCATTCTAGATGGTTATCTGTGTGCATTGTGGATGCTTATTTATGTGAAATTAGCGCTTAAACAAAGATATCCCTTATATTAACGGAACTCGCGTGAAGAAAGATAAATGATTGACCGCTTGGTTATTAAAATCACTTGGTCACCAAGAATTATTGTTTTTAAAATAATATTCCAGAACTTGCGAAAAATTGTAATCAACTTCTTTCCAACTTAGCCTTATGTTCTTTGAGAGGAATGTAATTTGGATTTTATTATTATATTAAAGAGTTTTTTTGAATTTTAGAAATCGAATAAATCAAATGAAAGAACAATTTTATTTGGTCTTGAATGAAGGAACATTTGATTCATGCATGACAATATACGTATGCAATTTTCTATTAATAGTGAAGAAAAGAATTGAACTTTTCTCAAAAAAACTAAAAATTGCAAATAATACATATAAGGACAATTTTCTTTTTTAAATCCTTTATGCACCTACACCCCAACACTAGAGCTGTCAAAACGAGTCACTGCGAGTCGACTTGATCGCTCGTAAATGTGGGCAAATCGAGCCAATAAAATCACAGTTAATGTAAAAACAAATCAATTTGGTTCGGATCGTCTAACTCGTGAATTAAACAGGTTCGAATTACGGGTTGGCTCGTCTAACTCGTTTCTTTTTTTTTTAAATATATAAAGTTTATTCTGATACATAAATTTTAAATTCATTTTTTAAACTTTATATAATTTAATATGAAAATATATTAATATGTGATATATATTTTTTATGGATATGAAGTAAAAAAAAATAGTAAAATTACATAGTAATTTTTTTTTAAGAAAAATAAAATAAAAACAAGTTAGACGGATCGACTCGGACGAGTCGAGTTGGGTTGATACTTTCTTAGCTCGTTTAAAATACAAGCCAGCTCATTTTTTAAATTGTCTTGTCGCTCGGGACGGGCTGGCTCGGATTTGGCTTGCCCGCCCGTTTGACAACCATACCCAACACTAGAGGTGCATATGAGTCGGGCCGGGTTTGACAAGACCCGAGTCGATCCTAATAGCACACCAAGTCTATCTTCTAATTTAAATTATACGCCGGCCCGGGTTTGACAAGATCCGAATGCAGTTCTAATAGATCCGATATAAATTAATATAGATACTTTTATAAATTTTATATAATAAAATAATAAACTTTTATTTTTAAACATTAAATTTAACAAATATTATATTATGTTTATGCTAAAATAAATTATTTTAAAGTTAAAACAATATCATATAACATACAAAATATTTATTGAAATATATAAATGTAATATTCCATTATTAAATTGAACTTAAAACATATTTTTAATTTAAAGAGTGACTTCAAAAATAACAAACCCAACTCGATGAAATTTACCTCGGATCCAGGCAGAATTTTCATCACCCCTATCCAACACACACTCTAATTCAAATTCCTCTAGTAGGAATCCAACTTGGTGCAACTCTCTAGGAGGCCATGACATCCTCCACTTGTGCTCCTTCTTGGGCTCCTAAGTCCTAAGCACCAACTCTAAGATTCAATCCGTTTAAAATATATAAAAGAAAAAAAAAAATTCTAAATAATTCGATGATTCTCACATATAGCATTACTTCTTGTTCCGTTGTAAAAGATTTGAGTTCGAGTCTTCTTTTAAATAAAAAAAAAAAGCTAACAACATTATTTAATAATAACATTAAATTATGTAAAAAAACTAATTCATCCAGTAGCTATGGAACCAATTTTCTTTTGGGACTAAAATACCAAAAATCCAGTTACCACATTTCTCCTACTTGCATATTTGTCTGTCATAGCTAATAGTTTGAAATTTATTTTACTTTAATGTTCAGTTCCTTGGGAATATAGAACATGGTATTACTTTTGTAGAAGTAACACCAAGAGCATTTATACCGCAATCCTCCTCCGCGCTCACCTCATTATTTGCATTTCGTTTGCATTTTCTCGGATCTCTATTTGTACTCAACATCTTCGTCCTTGTTACCTGTCGATTGGAAGCAAGTATTGCAATTTTTGTTTATTTATTTATTTTGCATAAAGAATTAGAGTTTTGGGGGGATAATGTTATTTTTTTTCTCTTGTGTTGTGTGTGTTTTTTTTTTGAACATCAGGTTGGACATATCTCAACCCATAGCCTACTCATATATACACACTTATGTTTTTTCATTTAAGCTCTTGTTGAGGATTGATCCCTAGCCTTCAGAATGCAGCTACTTTAGTCTTTAGGAGCTAAGCTCCACCACTGACTGCCCTAGCTGCATTTTGTGTGTTCTTAAACTTCTTACTACTTACACTGTTTTTAAATATTGGACAAAATCTATACGGCTATACCGTGATTGAATATTGTTCACATTCAGTTATTGGTTTTTTTTTTGGACTGAGTCATTGGTTTAAATTTCACCGATGTGATGAAAAAAGATACAGGGACCACTAAATCATTTAGCAAAGTTCAATCTTCACAGTTTTTCATTTTTGGTCAGTGTTAAGGCCACAAAGGCCCACAATCTTCACAGTTGGCCATAAAAACTTGCATATAATTTTTTTTCTTTTGGACATGTAGATGAAGCTTTTTAATTTTATTGGACAAGGTAGATGAAGCTTAACTATAGCATGAGAAACAACCTCAGGGAGGTTATCCAAGAACTAACGCAAACCCAAATTAAGTTAATCAAGAATGGCCCAAAAGTGTTCTGGCCTGAAGTAGTTGACACAAATGGCCTGCCCTAGCTCAGTTCAAGAGCTCCTCTCAGGCTAAAAAAAAACTTCTATTATATAACATATAATAAAAACTATTATATATTATACTAATCAATATTAATACTAAAAATATTGATTATTGGCATTTGTTATATATTATACAAACATTAAATTTTTCTAATACATGCATGTTATGGAAATGAGAAAATATTACAAAGAAAATAAAAATGCAGTGAGAATTAAGATTTTAAAAGAATAAAAAAATACTGAGTAAGTGAAAAAAATATTAAAAATGAGGGTTAGAAACGGTATTGTTTTCTATAATGATAAATAAATAGTTGATTTTCGGCGTGAGTGAAATTTCATTTTTATTTTAGGCGACATATATACATAATGTCCATTACATAATAAAGAGAATTTTGTACTGAAAGAATGAAGAAGAGTATATAATTTCACTTAAAATTTTTTTTTAAAATACAGTTAACTATTTATTAAAAAGAATCTTCATTTTATTAGCTATTTTTATGAGTAGTGATAGTTGTTCTTTAATTTCTTCGTAAGAATAAATCTTTATTTTTTAGATATAATTTTTTATTTAAAGTCTCGAAGAAGAAGAAGAAAAAAGGTATAGTATTTTAATTTTTTCGGTTTTTTTATATTTAAAAAAAGTAAAGTTGATAGGATTAGAATCTTGACTTCACGAAGATTTTGTTATGATGTAAAAGGGAAGAGACCAGGTCCAATAACGGACTTGGATAAGTAAAATTGTAAAAAGGTCCTAGACTTTTTTCTTTCTAAAGTTTCTATATATAGAGCATTACAATTTAGATTGAAATCTCTCATTCTAAATAAGTACATTACAAAATGCAAATAAACCAAGTAGTGACCTTTGTTTAACCATCCCATGTAATTAATTAATATGTAAATAAAACTCAAACCAAAATATATATGCAAGTGATTAGTTAATTTCCTAATTCAAGCTTTCAATTCATAAGAAAGAAAGAAAAAAATCCCAAGATTTGCAATTTATTGATGTTTGCGCCGTAATGCATGTGCTTGAAAGTTAAACACCAAGTTGAAGCAAGAAAAATAAACAAATTGAAGGCATCATCTAGTGTGGGTTATCTTTTTTCTCTAGATTCTATATTCTTTAGGGTAGATTTTGGATGGATTAATAATGATTGTAAATCATATGTTTTATGGTCATAATAGTGGCACAAAAATGAGGGGACAGTAAATTTCACGCTCATATACTTTACTACTTTACTTCTTGCGCTTATTGCTCTCACTCACCCTCCAAGATTTTCTCTACTTGCAAAATAGTAGTGTTATATATTAAAATAAATGGGAACATTCAGTGATGTTAGTTGTGCTTTCCTTGAATGATTATAGTGCAAAAGTTAATTGGAAATTTGGAATGAAGACCATCAACTAAGTGTGGAAAGCAAGGCTAATAATAATGTAGCCTTCTATATTACACAAGTGGTGCTAAAGAAGAAACCTTTTTTCACCGCATCAATTTTTTTTTACTAAAAACAATTAAGACAAACTAGCACTTAGTAGCGGAATTGCTAGGTACATTGCACAGCAGGATGTGCATATCATACATGGATCCTAATAGCTCAACATACTCCACATTTATATTTAAAGATTTCTTAGCTAAAATATCAGCAACAATGTTGGCGATTCGCTAGATAAGCACCACATTAATCGAAGAACATTACTGAATTATATATATTGTTTCTGCATTAATCTCTAACTTCAAATATATATTTTTTAATTATTCAATGTACTATTCTTTTATATAATAAATTAATTATTAAATAAAAAATATTTTAACAAAAAACTTTGACTTGTGTTTTAATTAAAATACATATGCGCATATGAGTACTCAAACATCATTATATATTTATATTCCTCTCTTTCTTCTCTTGGTCGAAATATGGCATCGAATGTGAATATATGTAGCTTCTACCAGTGACCATTTTCAAAACTCAAAAGTAGGTCTTTAAGAAATTAAAGCAAATTTTGTTATACATCAACGAACTACAATGAGCTTTAGTTTATATATACTCTATTAAGAAAATGTAAAATAAAATGTCACATATAGATTATCATAAAAATACACAAGAAACAAATACTATGATATTTATCATATTAATATTAGCCCAAAAATTTAAATTGATAGAAAGAGACAAGTGTATAAATATTTATATTTCTAATATATTTCTTCATGTAATATTTCTTTTTTTGGTTACGTTCGTTAATTTTTTTTATGGACCATTTTCTTAGTTCAACAAGAATTAAAGTTTATATATTTTGGTCATAGAAATTCTCATGCTATTATAATATGATATTATGTCTTTGAAAAATTTAAATTAATAATAAAAATACATAAATAATTATATCCCTGTTAATAATCATAAAAGATAGATTAAGAATTAGGTTAAGTTGTTGTAATAATATAATGCGTAATAATATTTTGCCCTCTTAATTTTTTCCCTCGTATTTACTTATATTTCTTATGTTGGGCCTTTTAGAAATGGTTCTAGTTTAAATAATCTAATTAATCTTCTGCATATTTCATTATTTCACATGTCAAACATGTGTACATTTTGTATATGAATAATGTTACGTAATTAATCTTAAAAAAAAAATAGTAAATAATAAAAGCGAAAAGAAAAAATAAAAAAATAATATTAATTTCTTAATACTGTCTATCTAATTTTTTAGCCACCAAAACTTTCTATTTTCGTATTTAACATGCACACACACCCTTAAATAAAGCATATTCAATTAGCAATGAGGATATCCTTCTATCTAAGAAGCACTTAAATCGTACATAGTAGCCTAGTAATAAAATTCAGCTGAATATGTTATATGTACGATGATTTGCAGGTACAGGCTAATTAAGCCCTAAACAATAATGAAACTAAGATATGTAAGCCTATCCACTTTGTTCGTACCGTACTTAATCCAGATCTAAACCCTAATCAAAACATCTACTGAAATATATGTATTTATTTATTTCCTTTTTTTAATTATTCCATGGATATTGTTGTAGTCCATTTAGAGAAACAATAAAAAGTTATGCTAATTTATTGTTTAACTAACTTTTGTTATTTTTTGCTATTTATTGGAAAAACTATATATCGTGAGCAAAAGCCGCAGAGGAGAGGAATTAATTATTGAGTAATTTTAGGTGTACATCAAAATTAACTATTAAATTAATCACTATTATATAATACGTATTGAAATATTTTAAATATATATTAAAAATAAGTTAAATTATACATGTATTTTATATTTCAATGTGTGTTATATAATTATGACTGATTTTGATGTGCAAATAAAATTATTATTAATTATTAGGTCAATATATATATATATATATATATATATATATATATATATATATATATATATATATAT
>JASCZI010271866.1:181327-209479 GCA_036250425.1 Stylosanthes scabra
AAACACCTGAAGAGTGAAGACCCTAACTCAAAAACAAAAGAATTTCACAGAGAAACCAGCAGGCAGCAGCCTTAGTTTTTTTTTTTTTTTTCAGGTTTTTATAGTTGAATAATGGTTGCTACTTATATGCATTTATGTGCATATAATAATTAATTATGTTAAATTATTAACCTTTTATTTTTATTATATATCATTATATTATTATCATATATTATTTGTTATTTTTGTTATTTATTTATAAAAATGAGAAAAGAGAAAAATATATATAGCATCATTATTATATTTGTATGTGAGGCTTCTACTTGTAATGTATTCTTATATTTGGACAAAATGTATGTCTATCTGAATCACTTATTATTATCTTAATAAATCTCAAATGAGTAAACTTAAATATTTAATTTGATTGAATAATATTATGTTGTCATCATCAATGTATATATAAGAACGATACATGTATGTCAAATACCAGTTATATATCGATGAAATACGAATTAATTTCATAATTATACTAATAATATAGAATGAAGATTATAAAATACTTATATATTCATTGTCGATAGTAAATTAGCGGTTAAAATTACATGGATATGGAATATTTTTCCAAAAGAAGCTAAGAAATTAAAATTAATTAACTTGTGTTTGTTTCAGAAATTCTCTTTGGATTAATGTTAATGTAAAATAACGTACTAAAAGATATAATTTATATCACATTTTATATTACTTTTGTAAAGGGTAAATATTATTACGAGTAATATTAGGAAACTCACATAATGTAGTACATAGAGAACAAATAAAGGTTTATAGTAGTTAAATCATGTATATAGAATGATATGTAAACATAAATATATGAATAAAAGTTAACATAAAAATTAAATTCTAAAAATTGTTATTTTTTTGGAATATTAAATTTGATAAAAAAAATATTAAAATAAATATTAAACATATATAATTATGACTTATATAAAATATAAATACATAATTAAACAAATAAAATTATTTATACTTGATGACTTATCTTATCTTTAATTCTGTCACGAAAATCTTAGTGAATTTTGTGGGATTGACATTTAAATTTTTTGAATCACTCTTATTATCCTCAAGTTTAATGATATATCCGTTTACATTTAAATTTAGTTTTTGATTGGGAGCTTCTTCTAACAAAGTCATGTATAACCATTGTTATATTAACTATGTGAGTTTTGAGTTTCAATATTAAAACTTGGTATTTTAAGTGGCAAATCCAATTTTCTTTACCTATGTGATCTCATAAAAAGTTTTTTTTTTCTTTAAGAGGAGAAAGGATATCAAGAATGACATGGTTAATACATAATAAATTAATTTATTAAAAAAATTTAACTGCATTTTAAATTGAACGTTGAAGTATGGAAATTTTTGGAAAAAGTACGTTTAGAAATTACCGATGAAAAGGGAAAAACACTGTTTCGAGGAGATAAAATGTAATCTTGATTAGTCGGTTTTACGTTGAAGCAGAGAACCATGGATATTGATAACTACAAAGTTATTAGCAACTATAACGGCAACAAAACAATTATGAAGAAATATATTCAAGGTCATAGTTATTGAGTACCATGCCACCATAGTTATTTGAAATTCTAGTTATCAGATTAATTAGCAGTACCCATTCATCTGCGAAGATAATTTTTTTCTTTTTAGCCCATGATTAATTTGTATCCTATTTAAATTGTATATCTCATTTCTGACAAGTAAATATCTCAATAAAAATAACCGTATATATTATATTTAAACTCAAGATTCAAATCCAAACTATTTATCATTGGAATCAATTTTGGTGGTAGATATATAAAAAAATATATTAGCCGATGAAAACCTTAGAATGTTTTTTAAAGAAAAAAAGTTAACAATAATGCATTAAGAGTACAAATAGAAGCATAAATTTTAAAAATTATTATTTAAAAAATCAGCCCGATATTATAAACTTTTTGCGGATATTTATAAAATTTAATTGATTCAACGAATAAGAGTATTTAGTCTAAAAAACATATTATAGTAAAGTAAGATGAGAGTGGACTGATAACGGTGTATTGAAGTATAGTATAGAATAGTTTTTTTCTTTTTGGGAAAAGATAGTATAGAGTAGTAAGTATATAGAGTATAGAATAGTAGAGAGGGATATATAGAGTATAAAGGAGATATAAGAAATTGAAATGATCGGTTTTGGGACCCTCAGTTTATGTCCTTATCTCCTACCTTTTTGTCCTTGCCTTGTTTCTTCTCCTCTTCTCTCCCCTAATACCCCACCATCCATTCATCCACTTTAATAAACACACAACACACTCTTTCTCATATCTCATGTCATCGTCATCATCACCATCATCAACACCATCATCACCAACAACATCTTCTCCACACGACCCTTCTTCTGCTGCTCCTCTTCCCCCTCCTTCAAATGCTAATGCTGCTGCTCCTCATCAGGACTCTAATGCACCCTCCTCCTCTTCTTTTAGGAGGTCCACCCGCGAATTCGGAGAATCTTCTTCTTCTCGCCACCAACGACTACGTCCCATGAATGAGGCTTTGCCTGAGGCCCTTCTTGAAATTTTGGCCGCTCAAGTTGCCACTGATGCTTCAAACCACCATGGTCGCTTGGCTGCTGCTCCTGCAGTTGTTCGTTTGTTTCAGGTACATAAATACATATATCTATCCTTTCTTTAATGTATCTATTTATGTACTTGCCTTATGAATCAAGATTTTTATTTTTTTTCCCAATGCAATCAATCTCCTCCATCATCACGGGTTCTAAACTCGACAAAATATTGGTCAAGTCAAACGTGTTAACCATTGCAACAACCTGCAGATTCTTTCTTTCTTTTTCTTTTTTTCTTTTCAAACAAAATCACATATATAATATATATTTTTATTTTTTATCCCCAAAAGATATACATATATATGCATTCAAATCAATGGATTTATATATATAGTTAGGTCATGAGTTGTGGATGATATATGCTCTACTGACTACTACATGCTTCTTATCAAGCATCCTAGAAGAGAAACAGTTTTATTATGATGAGGAAGCAATCAAGAACCTACTTTCACGTGGGTCATTTTCTAAATAAAAGAAAGTGTCCCTTTCAAAGAAAAAAAAAAGGGGGGGGGGGGGTTGTTTATCTTGCTTGGATTTTCTTGTTGGCAATTTTCCTACTTGGTAGCTAACTATGTTAGCTTATATCTTGCTCCAAAAGATGTCTAGATTTTGGACGTCCTTTTCATATATCCAATTAAAAAGGTTTCTTTCTTGTTGGCTTTGAATTTGCCGTTTCCCTTTCTTGGAATTCATCCTTTTGACTCACTTTTTTTATTTTCTATTTCTTTTAAAAAATTCCTGCTACCTAGGCTAGCAAGACCCATTGCATGCCTTTCTAGCTATCTTAAGACTTAAATTATATGTAGTGTAGCTTTCTATGCTTTATTTTCTCTTCTAGTGATGTTGCTTTCTTAAGATAAAAACATAAGTTGAGATGCATATGTAGTTTATTTATGTCTCATAACATGTCGCCTTACAAGTGCATCATTTCCATATATAGTAATTAGACCTCTCAAAAACTAATACACATTTTTTCCCCACTTAGCTAGTTAATCCTTAGTTCATATTTGGTAAGCATTCCATTTCTTTTCGCACAAACCATTTAACTATCTATAGTGCCAATTAAGTGTAGTGTATTAGTAAGAAAATAAATCATCCATTGTTATCACATTTGTGTTGAATCTATTAGTCAAGTATGCTTGATAGTGGAATAATTAGATATGAAGTAGCCTCTGCCGCCCCCCAAATATTATATATATAAAATATTATTATATGTTTTTTGACATGGAAAAACTTTAGTATCTTATGTGTTAGGGTTTTAATTAATTGTAGTGATTAGGCGTTGGTTAAATATACTTGAATCATGTTTAATGAGGAGGACATAAATATGGGTCAAAAAGAAGTTGTGCATGATGCCAAAAGGCACATGCCATGGCAAGGTTGTCATTACATTTACAACACCCCATTCCTTTTGTATCTATCTGCGTAGCTCACACCTATCATTATTTTAGTTTTCTTTCCTAATAAGTTAAATATTGTCTCATATTACATATTCATATAAGTAAATAATTATGACAATTTTTCTTACACACATCACACTTGTGACTTGGGAGATGGGGTATGCTTATTCTTAGCTTTGACTAGAAACTGTCAACCTTATAAATGTGAACCGTATAACACATATATGTATAGGTAGTATAGGCACAGGTGTATAGGTATATACCCTATATTTTTAGGTAAATTTCATATATTCATAGTTGTTTTCTAAATGGTATCTCTTCATTTGATTAAACTAAGGACTAATTTGCCCTCATCCTAAGTTTTATTTAAGGGTTTATCACTTATCAATGATCACTGAAATGATCACTGAATTGCTGTATAGATAATACGAAATTTGCGAACAAGTGACCTAAATGCTAATCACTTAGAAGAATTCTCCTTGATTAATTTGTTGAATAGAAATTTGTCCTAAGATTTCGGTAGATAATGAATTTGTGTAGTTTTGTTTTTGGTGTGTTGTGAGACTGGTCTTTGTGTGTGCGTGAATAGAAGTAGAGATTCGCTGGTTTGAACAAGACAGGCACTTGGGCATACCTTTCTTGGAAATGAAAGTGAAATGTTTGTGGGGAAGCACGCTTTTGATACCATGTTTATACTTTGATTTGATACACAACACACCACACTACACTACAACAAACAACAACAGCAACTAATATTTTGACTAGTTTCGTTATCTTACCCATATCTGTGGGTATGGACCACTTTCTACGCATATACATGACATGAATCTATCTCCTCTGATGCTTTCTTTCTTTCTTGTCACTTCACTTCCTTCTCTTCTTCTCCGTATCCTACTTCATATTCCCAATATTTCACCTCTACCTTCTCATGACTATTCTTTTATTGGGCTATTTCATATATTCCATGTATCAATGCACTATATAGACTATAAAGCTCTAGACTATAGAGTAATATTCCGGTAACTAAAAATCATTGTACTACCCCGCCCCTACAGGTCTCATTCTTTATATTATTATTATTTGAGAAATGTGAGGTAATCATTAATTTTAATTTATTTTGAGAAGCATTTGAAATTATTCAATTATTAAGGTTTTTATTTTATAATTTAATATTATATTTTAATATAATATTTTTTAATATTGATGATTAAATAATAATTAAAATAAATTAAAATTGATGGTTATGTAGTATTATTTTTTATTATTTTATGTGAGATAATTTATAATAATGCCTACGGAATATGTATGTGTGTATATGTCATGTTATGTTATGGTAGCTATAGGCTGTACTGTTTCTATCATCATCGTCTATAAGCCATGATAAAACTCAAGTACCCTGCGCATGTATAGAGAGATTCATAGATAGATTGATAGATACTATTGTTTTTGAAAACGTCGAACACTTTATTTTTTCCCTTTATTAATTAATAATAATTAATTAGGTAACTTAATTGTCATTCATGTGTCTCTATTCTGTAGTCCTTAATTAGTATCTCCTGCTTCTCTGTTGCGCTGATGATGCTACCCACTGCTTCCCTACCTAGCTAGTACCTACCTTAATACCTACCTATATGGCTATATCCCTGCTTCCAATTCTCTTTCTCTCTCTCTTGCTGGATTAATATAATATAATATTCTACTTATGGTTAAGCAGACAGAAAGTAAAATAAAGTAGATAAACGAAGATACATATTTATATTTATATAATTGAATTGAAACAAGAATAATATTAGAGATCCATAAGATTCAAAAAGGTATTATAAACTTTCTATATATGGCTAGATAATTTTAGTGACTTTGCTTAATATAACAAAACACCCTATATGCTTGGAAAGTTAATTTGACTTGCTCTGCATTTTGGTTGGTTCACTCATTAATAATCATTATTATTATTACATTTTTATTATTTTATATATTCATGAACATGCAGGTTTGTTCTACTTGGCGAGGGGTGTCACATTTGGATCACATGTGGCATCGCCTCACCGTGCTCATCTGGCGCCGGGCCTACTTACTACGCGACACGTGGCGAGAGGAGTATATCTACTGGCATCGGACGGCTAGGAACTTTTCTCTAGGAGCACACTCCTACCATGTCCCACACTTCGACCCTTCTATACCTCCCAACGGCGCCGGCGACTACCGCCAGACTCTACTATGCCGCTGCCTTGCTCTTTCTGACCGCCACCTCGCGTGCGGCTTCGCCGACGGCACCGTCCGCCTCTTTGACGTTGAGAATCTCGCACACGTCAGCACATTCCGGACGAACCACGGGCCGCGGTTCGGCCCGTTCTCCCGGTCCATCTCCGGCATAATCCTCTCTGACGACACAGTCACCTTCGCTAGAATCGACGGTGATGTTTTTGTGGCGGCAATCGACATGGCCAACGAACCGCCACAACAGGTGGTTGCAGGTGACGTGGTAAACAACGGCGTGTTAGTTGAGTTCGCGGGTAATAGTCAATGGTGGGTGGGCCTATATGCAGGGCTGCCGGGCCGGGCTTTCCAGATATGGGACGCACTAAACCAGCAACTGATATCAGTGGGCGGGACGTTAACAGATCCGGAAACGGTTATGGGATGGCACATGCTAACAGAATTAGTTGAGCCGGTTGGGCGCGTGAGAGTAACGGAGCATGAGTATGTCGTGGCGTGCACGAGCTCGAGGTTAGTTTGTTTTAGTTTGCGGAACCCGGAGGAGGTTATACGTGACGTGGGCTCTGTTACGGGGTTTGTTGTGAGCAGTTTGGACGCGCGTCACGATGCGTTTGTGGTTGTTGAGAGGAACGGGTTTGGTACGGTGCGACGCGCCAGCACGTTTGAGCGGTTGAGTCGGTTTCGGTTGAGGGTTCCGTGGATTAGGGGTTTGTTAGCGTGCTTCAACATGGGTTACGTGTTAACTTACTCCGGGGTGAATGGGGTTCTAAGGGTTTGGAACATTGAGCAACTTGTTGGGGTTTTGTGTTGCTCTTTGCCCGTTAGGGCTTGAGACGGTAATGCCATCGTGGCTAATGAAAGACACGTGGCCATTTCTTGGAATGACACTTTCATACACTTATTGGATTTTGGTGTATAGTAATAGTATTGGGTTCTCTTCTTCTTAGCTTCAGAGTTGAGATTTCATTGTTCATCTTGTTCGGCTCCCCTCAATTTATTCAAAACAAATTTTGGATTCCATTTTGTATCTATCCTCACAAGAATCACAATATCACATCCATATGCATCCATTGTTGTTATTATTTTTCTCTATTATTTATTTAGCTCTCAATTTATGCATGGGATAAGTGATCTTGTATTCAAATTATTAATAACCCTAAAGTTTGATATATTTAAAGAGCAGAGTAATGTGCTATTGTCTCTAACACATGCATATTTTACGGATTTCAACAACATATATAGCAGTGATTGGATGCTTATAAAAGGTGATCAAATAATAAAACAAGGTATAAGAAGTTGGATTCATTACCACGCCTTTCTTGGAAGTGAAATAGAAAATTCATGTAGGGAGGCACGCCTACATGCGCAAATTAAGAAATTAACACCCTAGATTTTGTGGCATTATGGACCACATACATCTAATTAATAATTAAATTAACAACACAAGCTCATTAAATAAATAATATATACACTATATACCTATCCTTTCTCGTGCTTCAACTAGGTCAGATCCCCAATGTTCATTCATATTAAGCTATTAACAACCTCTATAATGTTTCGAATCAACCAGCAAGATACCGGTGCATGCATGTTATATGTGACTTTGAAAACAAAATATTATATAGAATATTATTATTCAAATAAAAATAATTAATTACTTTAAAAATAATATAATTGAATAAGTGTAACATTATATTTTAGAAAGTAAAATATTATTATATCGCGATATATATTTAATTCCCAAGTATGAATATTTAAAGTGTGTACAATTGATATGAATAAGGTGTTAAATAACGTTAATAAAGAGTGAGATCCAAAACATACTGTAGTGGAGGATTCTGAAAAGATAATTCGCTGTTGTGAAGACAAGGGAGACTTATTATTTGTTTGACTATTTCGGATTTTCTGTAGAACTGAGATTTTTGGAATGAGAATGACAGAAGAGAGACATTACGAAACAAACAAAAGAAACTTTTTGAATAGGCAATGCCTTGAACCAGCAATCTAAATAGAAATGATTCTGATTGGTGTCAAATAGACAATAAAAGCAGTGTTCTTGTTTTTATGTACCCACTCCAAACAAGAAAACATTTAATTATTTTGGTTTTTATTTTTCAAATAAGTAAGTATGATTTTGGATTTGAATCTTGTGACAAGAAAATACTATCATTATCATCATCATGTAATTAACATTTAAACATTGAATCCCTATTATTTTGAGCAACATTTTTTGGGACACGTGCATGTGAGTATGAAATCTTAATCTATTATTTACTATATATCGATCAAATATACAAAGTACACTAGTATTTCCGGTTCCATACTTGACTTGTTGGTCATAACCATGTTTCTGCTACTTGATGACAAAACTGTTCACCATGATGTTTAGTCTAAATGAAAAGGACACTGCATGTAAGCAAAGAACGCAGGAAAATTTATTTTGTTTTAATTTTGTTAGTTATATATTAATTAATAATTGTTATATTATCATCATACAAACATTATGAATTGAGAACTGAGAAGGGAAAAGAGCAAGGTATGTACGTTGATGAATAGTCATAGGATTTAATAAAAATTAAATGCAGAACCTAATAAAACAAGACAGGTGAGTTTTTATTTTTTAAACTCATGTGTTTTGAAATTTGTTAAAAATTTTAAAATATTGAATATAACAATAATATATGATATTTAAAAGCCAATAATAAAATTGTGTCTAATTTATTTATATTAAAGATTATTCTTATAAAATTATTATTAAATTGATCTTCTATTTTTAAAAAAATTAATTATCGAAAGTACATTTGATGATGTAATCACAAATTTCAGAGATAAAATAATTAAAGTAAAATATAACTTAAAAATATTTTTAAAATTTTTAAAAAATACTTTACTTATATTTTTATTGATGTAGTAATACATTATTATTTATTTATATAAATATTTTTTATATTGATAATATATGAAAATTAATTTTTATAGTAATATATAAGATGTCAATTAGCTCCTATACTTTTTTAAGTTTATCTTTGAGTTCAATATCATTTAATATTTAAAATGATACTAATTAATAATTTTGTTGTATAATATAATCGGTAATAAATACTAATGAGTAGTATTGGAAGGAGGGAATTAAATTAAATGAGAATGAAAGAAGGTGATTGAAGAATTGAAGAAGGGAGACGGTGAATGGTGAAGAGGGGAAGGACAAAATGAGATAGACATACTGAAATTGATATAGGGAGAAGGGAGGGTATGTTATGTATGATCTGTATTCTTTAGTGGCTATCTAGTCTCTCCTGCATCTATGTCTTCTTTCTGAGTTGTCTGTCTTTCTGTCTTTCTAATTCTGACACCAAACCCCAACCCTTATATAACGTAGCTGAACGCTACTGCTCCTAATGCTTCTCCTACATCCTTTCAGACCTAACCCTATACATGTTTTTATTCATGTAACGGATTCTTATCATTAATATCATCCCTTGGATTTAGAATGAAGGAAGTTGTTCAATAATAATGTTGGGTTTAAAAGAAAAGAAAAATATATACAAAAATTCTTTATATATAGAGTATGCACTTTTTAGTTATTATTATAATATTTATTTATTTATTTAATTATTTTGATCATACATAATAATCTACTTTGTAATTTATTTCTTTAATTAAATAAATTAATATTATAATAAAAAATGAAATAATTTGACATCCTAAAATTAATATTTTTGTCAAATAAATTAGTTTCTTAATTGTTTTTAATTACATTTATAATTATAATATATGTATTAAACAATTAGATTTTAATAAATTTTATTTTAAAATAATTAAATTCCACAAATTTTATTAAAAATAAATTAATTCCCCTCAAATTTAGAATAATTGTTGAAAGCTTCTAAACAAAATAAAAATGTGTTAAAATTCTAAAATTAATTTAGTGTTTATAATATTAAAAGGTGGGGTAGATTGGAATAATGTATTTGCATAGAGGATAATAGATAGAGAGATAGAAGAAGGGGAAGGAGGTAGGGAGCAGGGCTATATATATATATATAGCCATATATATTGAGTTATTTTTTTGGTGAGGTATATAGGGGAGGAGAGTAGGGTGGCATGATATATATTGGAAGAAAGAAATGAGAGAGAAAGAGAGAGATGCAGATTCAGAAAAGATCAGAAGAGAGAGAGGAAGCTAATTAAGCAAGAGAGACTAGGCACTAGAGAGAGCATGCAGTTGTAGATCTGCCACTCTCATTCATTCTCACTTTGACTTTTATACATACACTTTAATTTATTATTATTATTTTATATTTCCATAATAATAATCTAGACTTTATATTAAGGTTTCAATTTTGTAATAACATGCCAAGAGCATCTTTGTCAAACATTGAAATAATAATTGAAATTTTTTAAAATAAATATATTTAGATAAAATTTCAAAAATAAATATAATGGGAATTAATAAAAACTTATACAGCAATTGAGTAGGAATATCAACTTAAACTTTTTAGTATATATATATATAAAATAAATGATACGTACTCATAATTTTAAGTTATCATTTTTATCATAACATTTATGACTTAATGTAATAATATTTATGAATATATAAATAAAAAATAAAAATTTAATATTATGTATTTAATTTAATTATAATTTATAAATAAAAATACATCTTACAATAAAAGAGTTAATACACGCCTAATAGTTAAACAACTGTAGTGATGATCTATAATTGAAAATCACCTTATCATGTGTACTCAGGCCATTTTAACATTTACTCAGGTACTTTTTTGTCATATAGTGATGATAATATAGCTAGCACAAGAATATATAGTGTACTACAATATTTTTTTCCAAAAGTACAAATAATCTATTTTTAGTTAGTTAGTATTAATCATATTTAAAATTTAAATTTATAATTCAGAATTTATGATTCAAAATTTATAATTTAAAATGTAAAACTTAATTAAAAATATACTTTTTTTAAAAAAATTGATTAATATTAATTAAAAAATTAATTATCTAATTTTACTCTCATATTAAAAATATACTTGTATATTATAAAAGTTTTTAACTAAAATATTAAAATCAATGTTTATTCAAAATAGACTAAAAACATACAAAATTATAAATTCAAAATAAAACATTATAAGAGGGTAACCACTAAATTATAAATGTAACTACATGAATATAATCATCATAAAGTTGTTTTTTTAACATGAAATCATCATTAAAAAACATAAACTTTGAAATTTATATGGTGTTATATCTATTTTTCTTTTTGTGGCCCATTCCTCTAATTTGTCTAAACTAGTCTTAACTTAATATAGCAAACTTTTACTCTTCTCTCTGTTTCTAGGATCATTCTTTGTATGGATGTTATTTGAGAAGGCTGTCTCGTCTTTCTTCAACAATAATATTAAGTATGTAATCAATCGATATCTTGTTGTGTTTTTGTTGCTTATATATAATTTACTGTCTCATGTTCTATTTTTTAGTGTTTTTGTTTGTATATTCTATGAATATTTTCATTATCTATTCTATGTTTTTTCCCATAATTAAATTGAGTATTGATAAGTTTGGAGTAAGTCAATGACAAAGTTCTTCAATTAAGTCTATGACCACAAGAAAAAGAAAACTATCATTTCTGTAAATATATAGTTTGAAATATTAATGATTATTCTCAATTGAAAGTATTGGATAAATTGTAGAGAAAAATATACCACTAGGGAGCTACCTTAATTGAGATTAAGGATTAAAAACATTAAAAGACCTGGTATTAATTACCGCACACTTGAAATGATTCCAATTGTTTACATTATTTATTAAATGATGGAGAGTGAGGTACAACAAGTACAATCTTATATGAACATTCACAATCAGAACAGACACACAGATTTCATTTGGTATTGCAGTACAGCACACTGCCAAAGCAAGCATATAAGGGGAGGGGGAGAGAGATAACAAAAAAGTCATAGAAAAGAAAAATGAGTCAAAGGAAAAAGGTTTTTGATTACCCAAGCCTGC
Organism: Stylosanthes scabra; assembly: GCA_036250425.1. Classification (NCBI taxonomy): domain Eukaryota; kingdom Viridiplantae; phylum Streptophyta; class Magnoliopsida; order Fabales; family Fabaceae; genus Stylosanthes; species Stylosanthes scabra. The sequence continues at coordinate 193,592 of JASCZI010271866.1, forward strand.
CATGTACTTGCTATTATATATATTGCTTTCTATTTTTATTAAAAAAAATATTGATTTTATATAACTATAAGTCAACAAGCAAAATTATCAATTAAAAATAGAAATGTAGAACCCGTTCAGTGGTAATTTTGTCATGGCAATTATCCAAAATCTCTGCTTAAAAGAAAAATAAATATCATTTAAACTATAACTTGTTTGTCTTTTATAAACACTAGTTAAAATACTTGAAACATAAAATTTTAATTTTTTCAAGCATATTGAAAACTTAAAAAAAAGATGTTATTTTCTTTTTTTTCCGGTGAAATATTTCAATTTAATAAGGGAACATTTATTTGTATTGGCCCGAAGATATTTGTTATCAAGACCCTTTATACTTTGTTTTTTGGACTGACCCTTTTATATTTACAACTATATATTCAATCCCACAATAGAACCCAAAATCAAATAGTAGAGCCCAATGGCCAAAAAATAAAACAGATGAACATACATACTAAGCAAAGCAAGTTTACAAATTTTGTAGTTAGCATTCAAATAAATATCCCAAATTATTTGCACAAGATTGTATGTTTAGCTGAAATTAGATTTTGTTTCCTATGAATTCTATGTTATATGAAGAGCAGCAGATAAATCAAAATTTCTGTGTTTAAATTACAAATTTCTAGCAATAAGAAATTACAAGCGTGTGGTAGTTGATTCAACCAACCAGCAACTGATTTAGGCATCACCTAAATCACTGTCTCTAGTTTCTTAGTCTCTATTATCTCAATGTCTTCGTATTTTCTTTTTACAAGAGCAATTACCAAAGGCTTCCCTATAGTATAATTCCTTCACCTAAAAACTCCAATGATGCCAACAAAAATAATAAAAAGACTGTAAGAAAAGAGACTGAAAGAAAGGAGCAATTCAACAAAACCCGGTTAAAAGTATATTATTACCGACGAATTCTCCTCTCTCGTCCCATGGGCGATTTTCGAAAGACTTCCCAACAATGCTGCCTTTATTATTTGGATCACCATCCTTGGGGCAGTAGTGTGGAAAATAGTCGTTGAAAGTTTTGCTGCCTAGTTCGTCAACTCCATTAAAGAGAAAGCTTCTTAGCAAATCCTATGGGATAAAACACGGATTAAGGATAGGTGGTACTAGGATGTAATAGGATAAGACTAACATCAAACTTGGTCTACCTTTGCAAGTGTTTCCCCAATCAGTTTCTTCAATACACCCTGTCCAGGATCCTACTCACCAAATTTTTGAAATAACAAGAATTAGACATGGACTTAGTTCTAGTTAGATTGGTTCCTCAGTGTGTAATAGTTCATATCTTGATCTCAAAAAGCATCCATTTTATTGTTTGGAAGGAAAACATATACAAGCAGAAACCATAATGTTTATCAAAATTATTAAATCCAAGACCATGATAACTATGACATTCATTTATATTCTTATGGAAAATCACCAGTCATTAAAAATTCAGAAACAAAATATCCAAACTACCTTTTCTGCTCTCCATACTAGATATCTATGTTGAGCTTCGAGATTCTGGGAAATCCGGGATTCATCAGTCTCCTTGATGGCTTTGCTTATCAACTCCAACCATACCTGCAAGAATAATATTCAAAGGTCAAGAATTAGAAAGCCTATTGATATTACCCTTAGCAAAACATGATTTGTTAATGTACCTTGATGCTGGGGTTACCTTGTAATAATCCCTGAATGCAGAATATAGAGTTTCATATTTTTGTGGGCTTGAACTGAACTTTGTCCAAATGACAATTGGTGAAAAAAACTTTATAGATTCACTTGTGAGCTTTCCTCCCCATGGAAAAAGCTGTTAAATAGCTGAATGGTTAAGTTTTCCTATATTGAAGATACTTTTCACAATAATCGTTTCGTGAATTTCCCGCCAAAATATTTGCAGTTACCTCTGCATATTTAAGGCCAAGAGGAATTAAGCTTTTAAAGTACTTCTCCTTGTAGTCACGTTGATTGATGACATCATGCAAAGGGTTAAGGTCCCTATAACCATAAAAGCAATGCTGCATTGTTAGAACTTACTGTTCCAAAATTGTTTTCGCTTTGGACAACAGTTAGTGATCCACATTACAAATTTACATAGTATATTGTCCTCAGTGTTTGAAAATATAAAAGGCATAGTTGAGACTTGAGAAGATTTTATCATATTGTCAATGATAGGAGCACCATTTCCTAATTTTTTTATATCATTTTGGCCAAGTGCCAAGTATAGGAGCTCCATTTCTAAGATGAACTTCAAATACAAGATAAAAGGAGTTAATACCAATTAGACTGCAAGCCTATAGTATAGATGTTTTGGGCATGCATAACACAATTTTGAACAATCAATCAAAGACTCTGAATTCTAATATCTTTTTAACTAGAATATGAAATCTTGAGATGATAGATCAACAGAATTTTATTGAGCTAGGGTTTTAGGGTCCGACTCCAAAACCAAATTGTAAAGTGAGCAAAATATGCCCTATAACTGCTGAAGATCTGAGATCATAGTTTTCATCTTCTTCAAGGTGCAGCAAAAAAGTAGTAAACAGAAAGGTTTTAAATTAATATGAAGTATGCAATTTTTTAATCAAGAAATTATCAGAAAGAAAACTTTAAAATCTACAGAGATAATTCAAGTTACTAGACTTTTCATGACTAAAAGTAGAGAATGAATGAGAGCTTCATTGATACATTTCCCAGAGGCATATCGCATTGGATAAGGAAGAAGATGCTAACTTACAGCACAACAATATTTGTTCTAGCGGTGGTGAAAAAGTTAGCACAAAATATGGGGACATCGTATTCTGCTCTTGGAAAGACGGTGAAATCCAAAACCTGCATAAAAATGAAGCTTTGAGCATATAGTAAAACCTTTTCCTGCCTCCAAGATCATCTAATATGAAGAAAGATTTCAGCATAGTTGAGTAATGACTACTCAGTTGGTTCATCAAAATAGCAGTAATATGATTAAGGAGGGAAAAAAGAATACTGATATTTTGAAATCTTTTCATGTATAATAGATTATCAACTACTTTAAACGCTTAACTTGTTAGAAATTTAAAGTGCAAAACCAATCATATATCAAATTAGCTATATGATGCTTAGAAGAAATTTTGAAAAGATACCTGCATCGTTTCTGTCTCAATGATCAAACTCCGTAGATGCCGAATCTCGGGAGCTTCGAATGATAGCATACTAATCTCTCCTTTACCATCCTTTGGCTTAAGAGAATTATACTTTTCCTAGTAAAACAACACAAGAAATTGCCATTGAAGTTTGAAGGTACAAAACACATTTAACACAATTTCAGCTCAAATCAAGTAACTAAAGCTGAGGATAAAGGGTGATACTATTTGTACGCCTATTTTGGCCAACCAAGTTCAACCAAATCATTTATTTTTATGCTAAATAGAATATCATTTCGGTATTAAAAATCACAAAGAAATAAACTTCAATTTGACATCGAAATAGTCTTATATTCCACAACAAAAATAGGTGTATACCTAGAATTATTGAATCACTCATCAGCAATGCAAAACAATTAAGTGTTTAAATTAAACTAAATTTCAAACAATAGTAGCAATGAAAAGCATATTTAAAAGCTCAATAGCAAGAAGAAGACAAGCTTATAGAATATTTAGTAGTTAAATACTTAAATTAAGTAGCTGTGGTACAAACAAATGATATAATATAGTTTATAATTGAATTAAATTATATAATAATAGAAAGGGAAAATAAACAATTAAGCGTTATGATGCATGAAAACGAAGCTAATCCAGAAAAGGAAAAAAGAGGAACCTGAAGAGGGGAAGAGAACAAGCGAGTGTGGCGTGTGGTTTCATCCAAAGCAAAATCGACAAATTTGCGATACGACACTGAAAATATTCGCGTGGAAATGGAAGAGAGTGTTGCTCTGCTCAAGTCACGAGTGGAAACACAACAAGAGCTTGTTTTGGTGGCTGATACTGCTGTTAATCGTTGCAGACAGAAGAAGGTTGAAGAAGACGAAGAGGAACAACAACCACCAAGCTCCATTGAAGTAAAAGGTGAAAAGACGTAAAAGCCCTTGCTTCGGTTTCAGCTGGGTTTTGTTTTTGGAATTAACCGTTGGAAAATGGATACTATAATTAGAAAAATCATACACATGTGACTCTGCAAACTCATTGATAATGATAACTTCATCATTATAATAAGCTTTGCGTTATTTATTTAACGGTTCCTTATTCACGGATTTTTTTAAGTAAATATCAAATTTACATCCGTATAAATATTGTAATTGAAATATTAATTATTTTTTTCTGATCTGCCAATAATAATATATTTTTATACTGGTTTTATTAAGTGTATATATAAACACATTGAAATACATAAATTAATTTTTTCACTTGAGGGAGTGATTAATTAAAATGTGTTTATATATTTATGTGTACATCAATATTAATTATTTTTATACGGTACGTGGGTAACATTATTCCTTATTTAATTTGGGTGTGTGTGGCTTGTGACTTGTGACTTGTGACTTGTGAGTGTGTGGTCCAGAGTGGCTAGAGTTGATTGAATCCAATGTACTTTGGAATGGGCCAAAAGGTCAACCCATCACTCTTCATGGTCCAAAATATTCTGTTGCCTTTTTTATCCGTATATCAAAACATTGTGGGCCTCTTTCCTCTGGCCCAAATAATTAATGACACATGTTTGCTTGTGTAATGCTAATTTGTGTAATAATTCACAGCACTCTAGGCTTTAGTTCAAGTTGCATGATACAGTGAATAGTTGAAATGATAAAGACTAAAGAGAAGAATATAATAATATATTATTTTATTTTTAATAATTTTTTAAAATAAATTTACACATTCTTTGTTCTATTCACTCAAACACTTTTTTATTATAGAAATTTCCTTTAGTTCAATGGTGACATTGTAACACACAACCCATTGTGATGAATACGTGAAAATATAAAAATACGTGAGTTTGTAATGTAATACTTAGATGGGTGACTATCCAATTTTTTTTTAAAAGAAGTTAATAATTCACATGTTAGATGAGATCTCATGATTAAAGGAATAGTCTTTAGTAAGTATGACTAAGTATCCATTAAACTCTTCTATTAAATAATTTTTTCCAAAATAATAATAATAAATCATACTACTACATTAGTTGTTTAAAAGTTCATCACAATTACAATTCATAGTAATAATAATTGTTTGTTTATTTAAATAAAAAGGAAATAATTTGGTTGTTAATAATAAATAATTTTGTGAAAAATATGGAAAAGACATATATATCAATAATAAATTAAGATTTAATTATTAATGAAATTATTTTAAAAAAATCATACTATCTACTATTCATTGCATAATTATATCCAACAAATATAAAAAGTGGTAATACTAGATGTACCACTATATACATGTACACATTATTTATATTTTTTTTATGTTGTTAAATGTGTATATAAATGTATATAATGATACACATAAATTAATTCTATATATATATATATATATATATATATATATATATATATATATCTGATTATTATGTGTCTCTCCTACTATAGCCCTACTTCTATAAAATAACGTTTGAATGAATACTTTTCTAACGTCTGAATTCAAGACCCCACACTAATAGGAAAAGAACGTAAATCCATATCCTAAGTTACGTTTTCCTAATATTAGAAGCTAAGCTACGACTAAATGTTACAACTAGCAATGCTATAATAATAGTAATTAATTTTCTCGTGGAAATTACAAAGTTTACTTTTGGATAGAATGATAGTAACTTGTTGATTCAGGGGTTGCTGGTTTGTTGTTACTTGTTTGCATGCATGCTACGAGCCACATAGTTATTTGTTTCTATTGATTCATATATCACTATCCAAAGATGCCTTTGTCAGCCAAAAATCTTATAACGTATACAAGTTAGGAATTTAGCATCCTGATTGGGAGAAGTTTCTTCCCCATGAAACAAGGAATAATCAAATCAATGATACAAAAGTATATCTAGTCCTCAATCCCATGCAAAAAAGCAAAGACATTTGCTAAGGTTAGCATGCATTAAATTAAAATATTAAAAACATATACATATATACATAAGCTAATAACCTAATATATATGTATAATAGGTATGAGAGATTGAGATTCCATAGTTATTCACTTGTAGCTAAGAGAGTAGTTAATAGAAAAATGTCATATATATAGCGTTTGATTAAGAACCTGTCTCTCATTGTTTGCTTTCTGGTCTCTGTTTTCTGTTTACCTTTTACTTGCTTGTTTGTTTCTTCTCTGGATGTTGTTTAGGGATTATATATCATCACAACTTAATTACTTGTGCTAATTAATTGGGGAGATATCACAAATCATTACGCTTTCTCTACACACATTTAATTTCTACATTAAACAAACAATTTATAATTTTATATGACTGTGTGATTACTAAATTTGATGTATGACATTTCTCCTATCAAAACATATCCCTTTCTTGCCCCCACCAATTACCTTTTACCACTTGTAGTAGTAAGTATAGTAGTAATAAACTAATAACTACTAATTTAATTAACTTTCAATTTATCTATACTAAATGAAAAATGCTAGATAACCATCACTTTTAATTTATTATAACTATTAGCTCTGGTTATTAATTTTAAATACTTTTAATTTAACCAATATTTTTAAATATTGATGACTAAATGATGATTAGAATAAATTAAAATTGATGGTTATGTAACATTTCATGTAGTGAAAAGAAAATTAAATCTTATTATTAGATGATCAACATTTTTTGCCTCCTTGACAAGCCTTTAATCTTTTTTTTTTGTCCTTGATAAGCCTTTAATCTAAGATACATAAACACGTATATTCTACGATTGGAACTTATTTAATATAAATATAAATTAACCATAATTCTATGTGAACAAGTGGTTTTAGCCAATTAAGTGCAACAAAGTGATTTATTTCTATACTTAATAAAAGACTATTTCGGTGTCAAATAAAACTTTATTTAGGTGCACTTTTTTATACTAATTGACACCGAAATAATATTCTATTTATCATAGAAATAAATCACTTAGTTGCACTTAGTTGATCAAAATCACTTGTTCAAATAGCATTACCTATAAATTAATACATATATAAAAAAATTATAATATAAATTTTACTTCTTACGTCCTAAAAAAATTAAGTAAAATATAGACATACCTAAATTCTCACATGTTTTTAATAAAACTCCTGTAATATTTATATCTATATCGAATATTTTTTTTTTCATCGTATATATGTGTTAAACAAAAATCATACATAAAAAGAATTGAAAAACAAAAAGGGAGCAGCAATCAATATAGTGCAATGTGAAGAAGCAAAATAATATAAAGAAAATGAAATAATCATTTGAAGGCACATATGCATGATGATATATAAGTTGATAACACAGTAATAATGGAGGAAGGATGATTGGGTGTGTATTATTGAAGTGATTCAATTCTTCGTTGACGAATGAATAATGGTAGAAGCTGTGTATGAATTGCTAGTTGACCAATTACTATATATATGTGGGCGCAACTTTACAAAAACAAAGTACAAAGGATAGTTGTTGGGGGAGAAAGAGAAAGAATAAACGAATTGAATTGAAGACGATGTGTGAAATCATGAGCTCAGTGGTGAAAAAATTTTAATTAGTTTTCTATTCTATGGTTGCCAACTTTAGGGGTTATATATATCTCTTTGTTGTTTTGCACTTATCGAGTTGCTCTCAACAAGAATTGGGAAATAGTGCTTTCTCTCTCAAATGCTTCCAACGAACAAGTCCAACCTAATAAAAACAACCTCTTATGACACCCTCTCTCTATTGCACACTGGGCTCTACTTATAGATACTCCTCACTCCTCACCTTAATTCCACACAAACACATATATAAAGCAATAAACATATTTAAATCAAATGTCAATCAATTTTTATCCATGAAACTGTTAATAAGTAGGAACATATTGTGACAGTCTTAAAAGCAAAAAATTACTATCACTAAAAAAACACCAAATTGCGGTTTTTTTTTGTTTTGCAACGATTTTTGACCTCCGCAAAACGGATTGCAGCGGTTTCAAAAATTCTTGCAATTTTGTATCCTGTTATTTAATTGTGGCGATTTTTTAAGATCTTCTGATACCCGAAACTTCTTATGATAGTTTTAAGATTTTCGCAATTTACGAGTTTAAAAACCCGCAATTTGAAAAGCCAATAGTGTTGAACAAATATATTTCTTATATTTTAAAAATTAATTATTAAATGAGCTAATGTAGTAATATATATCAACTTAATTTTTTAATTAAATAATCAGAATATAAAATAGATAAATAATTAAACTTATTTATAATAGTAACTATAATTGATTTTGGAAAGAGAAAATTAGTTAAAGAGTAAATCTAACTACACTTTAAAATAAAGTAAAAAATTAATTTAATATTATATATGCTGTAAAATAACAAGTGTTTTGTGTTGTTTTAACCTTAATTTAATTGGGAACTTAATAATTTAAACTATTTGTACGCCTAACGTACTCCAATCTTTACAAATTTTAATGCGTTCTATCTTTTTGCTTTGAAAGGACTTGGAGAAGATCCAACCCTGGGAAACATTTCAACAGTGATTGTCTCACCTGTTATTAAAGTTGCATCACTTTCTCCTTTTTTTTTCACTTTTTTTCTTTATTGGTATTCAAATTAACAATTTAACATCAGATTTTCATGTGCAGATGAACATCCTTGTGTGACTTTAATTTTGCATCGGCATCCTAACCACGGAAAGGAAAAAAAGTTTAGGTGTTCATCGTTAATTTTAATAATCATATATACATTTTAGATATATAACCATTAACAAATATATAACTAACCTTGTATATATCAAAGACACATTGAATTAATTTAGATGCATTCATGGTATCTATCTTATATTCAAAACGCACTCAAAATTTTTTATAATGGACAAAAATACACATAAAAAATTTGAAATTACAGAAGTATTTATGAAAGATTTAAAACAATAGACAAAAGTACACATGACATATGTATTCCTGTCCTTTTGAATTTTTCATGTGTATTTTTGTCCATCATAAAGTCATTCATATGCGCTTTTGTCCATTTACTTCCAAAAAAAATTTGTAACTTTCTTATTGTAGAGAACATACCTACATGATTTAATGTACTCGATTATTCCAAGGTTATGTAGTACCTATAAGTCAAATTGAAATGTTATATAGTAAGAAAATAATTTTAAAACCAATGCATGGAATCCAAAGTTTTACTTGTACCGTTTGAAGAAGAAAAAAACTAAGCCAAAACATAGGGAGATATGACATATGATAATCATATATATAGAGAGGGGTCAACCCTCTTGTTATGTAGACTTATTCTTATTTATTAATTTATATATGCGTGTGGCGTGTACGAACTTATGCTAAGATCAATAATTCACATCCCTAATCTCCAAACACCATAAACCTTCAAAATTAGTGCATATATGGTAGTTCAATTATGACATGTATACAATCCATCACTTTATATATACATATAGATGATAGAACATCAACTTGTGACTTTTCAAGAAATAGTAACTTTTGTTCCTTATTTCTTCATAGAACACCAAAAGTAATAAGAAGAGTTTTTTTTTTTCATAAGCATTATTATATGATGAAGTGGTCCAAAAAAATCCCACTAAGAAAAGATAACACACATGTCTGCATGGAGTGACTAGTGACAAGTCATTGCAATGCAAAAAAATATTATTAGATCCTCAAAGTTAAGAAATCATTTGTATTCTTCTTTAATTTCTTCTCCTTCTTCCCCATCCGTGATCTCTCTATGTCTCACATACACAACGGTTCTCTATTCTTTTGTTGCTTCCAATAATAATTTCCTTTAAGAAAATCTATAGTCATAATGTTATATATATATTAGCCCAAAACGAAAGCTATATATTAGAAAAGAAACAAGAGCAATAAAGCCAAGCATTGGTTCCAGTATTTTTCTTTGGAGCATTCTTTTGGCCACTTGTTATCATCCCTCGATACTCTCATCGAATTCTAATTCTCTCTCTTCATGCACACATATATACAATAAAAGTCCAACTATAACAACAAACCAACCTAACAAACAAATAACTATCCAGTTTCATATACATACATAATACACTCTGCCACTACGTATATAACCCTTTCTTTTTCTACTAAAAAAGTCAAATATTTCTTGCAACTCATCACAAGCAAGATACAAGATACGATACACACAAAATAAATTTCTTTTTTCAAAACCCTATAAAAAAAAATTGACTCCGTTTAGGCTTTAATTACCTAAAGATATAATATGCAATTAAATCACCACCCAAAACTAATATGTATAAATAACTAAATATATATAACTACTCAGTGAAAGTTTTGGTGGTTAATTTTCTATATCTACAATAACATTTTTTTTCTAAATTTTGTTAAGCTTATGCTTATCTAGTAGGGCAAAAAATGTTTAGAATTGTGTTATTTTTATAATTCTTTTAGGGTTAATTTAGGTGTAGCACGGTACATCTTTATATATATCCTTGTATTTTCTTTTTTTATTTTAATTTTTGTGTCGAGGTATAACTCTGCTATATGTAATTATTTATATGTTATCGTATGTTATATTCATGTGTTTTTTTTTGAATTTTTCTATGTTAATATTTAAAATTTTCATATTATAAATAAGATGTATGGAGATATACAATCATACATATAGCATTACCGATTCTTTTGATGCATATTATATTTTTTTTCAAATATAAAAATTAATATAATAAAAAGTAGTGTATACATAGTTAAACACTTCATCAACGCTTACCACAAAACAGTACAAGTAGGGCTAAAATTATTAGAATTGTGTTATTTAATTATTTTTCCCCACTCTTTTAATATCTTTTTACATACATAGTTTCTATTTTTAAATATAAAAATTAAAAAAAAAGTGTATATATATATATGAGTATATTGTTTTTTTTATTTGGTTTAAAAGTTAGAGTTAAACCTCACACGTAGGTTATAGCACACACATCTTCTCTTCTATCTTTCACCTTTCAGTTTCACACACCATTCTTCCCTCTTAAACCTTTCAACTCTCTCTCTCTCTCTCTCTCTCTATGCACCGCCGTGAAGACATGGTGAAGCAAGAGAAACGGCAGCGTTTCTTCAATATAAACGACAACATCGACATTCTGAGGGAGATCCTCAAACGACTTGACGGACCATCGCTCGGAGTGGCGGCCTGCGTCTGCCGTCTATGGCGCAGCCTCGCCACAAACGACGACTCCTTATGGGAGCACCTCTGCTTCCGCCACGTGTCAGCTCCACCAGCAGCGTCAGTGAAGTCAGTTGTGGTTGCGCTCGGAGGCTACAAGAGGCTGTACATGGTGTGCGTGAGGCCTGTGCTGAGTCGACTCGGTGCTGAGTCTGAGTCAGATCGGCGGCGAGTTAGGAGGTGGAGAAGGGAGGAGGTTCCGGTGGCTGTGGTGGTTCAGCTTTCGCTATCGCTGTTCTGCATTGACAGTTACGAGAGGCTTCACGGTAACAATAACAACCCTGCAACTGCAAGTAGTGGAATGATCCCCAGCGACGCGTCTGCATCGTCTCTCATGTTCCTCTGTAATCCCATCAACGTCTGATTATTATTTATTTCTCTTTTATTATTATTATTATTATTATTATTATTATGATTATTATTATTATCTTTTTAAGTTAAATAAAGTTACAAGAAGCTTAAGCTGCTGTATCTGTATGTGCCGGCTATTTTGTTTATTTATTATTCTTTTCTTTTTACTGTTTATTATTATTCATATATAACATTATTATTATTATTATCCATCAATACAAGCTTTCAAAGTAACAATGCTTTATTAGTACTTTGGTCTCTTTCATTCATTTTTTTTTTTGAAGGGTCTTTCATTCATTTATTCTATAGATTATTATGGCGTTTGCAACTCTTTCATGAAAATATACATAGTGGTTAATTATCCACATGAACTTTATCATTGTTAGTAGTGTTATATATATTTTATTTTTATAAGAACCCTTCCACGTCCTTTAATCTTTACCCTTCAATTATAAGCCTCATTTTTTTTTGACAGAAAATGTTTCTAGTTAATTATAGCTATGCAATTATGTAAATATATAGTCAGATAATGTTTACATTTTTAAATCTTAATGCGTTGTTAATTAATTAAGAGTTAATTTGAAAGAAAGGGGAAAAAAACCTCTCTATACCTCTATAGCATGAATGTCAGTTCAACAAGTAGTTATGTAAGTAGAAAAACAAAATAAATTTGGTGCCATTAGACATGGGTGCAAATTATCCTTCTTCTTAGTTCTTACATATAATAATTTCTATTATGTGTATAGAAATGATAGTTTTGGAACACATTTTTATGGAACTTATTATTATTAGTTATTAGTAATTACCAATGCTGAGGATATAAAATGGAGCCCAAGATATTCTGTCATTGAACCTAACGAAAGTTGCACCTAACGCTTTTTCTAGTCAAAATTTTACACTATCATATACATTTTTTTTTGACAATTTATCATATACATTTGAGCCCAACATTATTACTTTACCATTTTTCGATATATGAGAAACCAAACCTTAATGGCATGTTAATTTGTTTAAGATAGATCTGGTATATGATGTATAGATAAAATATTTTTTACTTGATTTATCATGATTCAGATTTATTATAGACATGTTCAGAAATTATACATAATATGATATCGATAGAGATAAAAGAATTTAATTTATTATGAATAGCCATACTAATAGTTATAATGTGGTAATTAATAATTAACAAAAAGTTTGTGAAGTCATATATTCAAATCTCAATGTTATTGGGAATATTCTTTGCTTTCATATTGGGCGATATATTATTTTATTAAACTTTATTTTGGGAATAAGCAAATGAATAAGCAAGGTCCAATACTTACACTATTATGAGATCTATCTAAACCCTACTAATTACTATAGTATCATAAGAAGTGAGAAGAGAAAATGGGCAAATGAAACTATATATAGGTAACTAACTAGCTAGTAATATAGTATAGCCATATGTTCATACAATCATGTCAAAGAAAAAAGGTAGGAGACATATGACACAACAACAGAAACAAAAGCAAGTTGCATATTATTTAAAGATTAAAGGGACATGTGTGAGGCTAATTAACTTAGGATTTATATCTAAATGTTTGAGCTTCTCAGAATGATAATACAAATTAAAGATTGTGAAACATTCATACCGCGATCTAAATATACAGTGGAAGAACAAAACTACAAATCAAGCCATAGCAAATACAATAGTACATAATGCTTAAGCCTGCTTGAACATTATGAAAAGGTTGATGAATATTGAATACAATTACCACAGAAATATTTTTTGTAAAATACATTTGGGCTCCTTTTTCAGATAGATAACAATTAATATTTAGCTGTAACAAACAAATATCTTTGGGCTTTTAGGTTAGCCCAATAAATGATTTAGATGGTCGTGGTTAGGTTAGCCCATAAGTAAAGAGAAATTAAGAGATCAGATTTGTCTTGTCACAGAAAAAAAAAATGGCCGTTATTCAGTGTCTAATTAAATACAAAATATGAAGTGTAATGATACAGAATGTTGAGTACTTTGGTTTTTTTTTATTTTTATTTTTTGTAATTTAGGTTATATACTCTGTCATTTTATGGTACTCTCATCCATTTTTTCCCTTTTTTGGTTTTTGGTAAGTGCTAAAGTATTGAAAAGAAATTATAATAATATATTAATACCTCTAATTTTATAGAAAATATTAGTGCAACAGTTGACAATGAAAAGATAACCTCACAAAATTTTGCTTAACTTCAAAGGACAAAATGAATATAATTAAATACTTTATTTACATACTATAAAATATTCGTTAATTATTTTTAATAAATTTAATTTAAATACAAATAAACATGAATGATGTTTAAGACCAAAATCCACAAACAAAGAAAAAAATGTGTGATCAGAAGTTATCTTCCGGGCATTTTCTTGCTTAATTCACACAAAAAAGAGTATATTCTTTTTCATTTTACAACAAAATATATATTATTAGTATTTTGTATAATTGAGTTGAGTTAATATATATTTTTTTATCATTGAGAAATATGTGGCTAGTAAACTAGAAACATGTATACCAATTCCATGTCTAAACCAGAATAAACATAAACATACAATATATTTCTTTTCAAAATACCATGTAATTAGAAATGAAACTAAATACTTCTTCTTTTTTTTTTTTTCAAAAATAATTTTTTTAAAAAAATAGTCAAACCAAAAATCAATGACAATTGTGTAGCATTTAGACTATGACTGAAACTCTCCAAACCATCATCCAACATTGCACCAACCATAGGATACTGTCTAACATCTAACTCCTACCAAAAGTAAATATTAAAATAATTTCAAACATAATAATAATAACAACAACTAATTTTAATATTCACAAAATAACATATTTTTTTTTATATTATTATTAAAGAGGTAATTTTCTATGTCTCCAACTTGCTACTACGCACCTGCGGCGCAAGTTAGCGTTTTCGAACAATGTTAGTAATACTAATAACTGCGTTTACTAGCTTCTGAAAAATTATCATTTTTATTTTATAAAAATTTTTCCCTAATTTTTATTTTTCATTTTTTCCCCCTTTACCTTCGCTTTCTTGTTTGTCGGAAGCTCCTATTCAATTATCTCATCGCCGCCGCCTCCGCCGCCACTAACACCGCCGAGTCGGACCCACTTCGGATCTTCCGGTAGCCACTCAAATCGCGCTTTTCCTAGAATTTTTCAACCGCAAAGGCTTTACCTTTATCATTAACCAGAAACCACACAATCGGGTTCTGTGTTTCCCTGTTTTTTAGTGTACTTAGCTCACCTCAATTTCGCTCGATCTCCCAAGTACACGTGGCGATCTAGATCTTCTTCAAAACCCCCATTATAAGTTCCAATCTCAGTGAGTATTTTCTTTTTGCTCTTCTATTTTCAGCTTTTAATTATTGTGCTTTTTTTTAATCCCTTTCGGGAATATTTGCGAGTTAAATTTTGGGGCTTTTTGTTGTATATTTTCGATCTATGTGTAAAAGTTTTGGGCTGTATCAAATTTAGCTGAATTTGGTTGTTAATTGAAAGATGGGTGTTTTTGGAGTGATTTCGTTATGCAAATGAATTGTTGGTGTTTGAAATTGGAAATGTTTAGTATCTTGGGAGATTTAGGGAAGAAATGGGAAAGTAAGGTTCCAAATTTTGCGTCATTGTTTTATGAATTTGATGTGCAAGATTGAAAATTTTCTGTTTAGTTAGTTAAGTGAAGTGAATGATCCGTGTTGCTTTGGTTGTTTTAGCCCACAATTTGGGCATTTGGGGTGCACCTGGTTTCTAACTTTATTTTTATGTGTTTATGAATTGGTGGTTTTGGATTTAGGTGAAAGTTTTATCAGCTTCAAAATTAAGTGTACTTACATTTTTAGTTTGTTCCACCAAAACTGTTGTCAGATATGGAAACGAGGTTATACATGATATTGGAGGCGATGCTGGGTTGGTCATAGTTTTTGTTTGAGAGTTCAGCTGCGAAGTGGTTTTGGTTCCTAGATGGAAGCAGGGAAGGAGGAGGCACTCAAAGCGATAGAGGTTGCTGAGAAGCGATTTGCTCAGAGAGACTTTGCAGGCGCGAAAAACTATGCCATAAAAGCCAAGACACTATGTCCTGGATTGGAGGGTATATCTCAAATGGTGACCACATTTGAGGTTTACATTGCTTCTGAGATTAAACACAATGGTGAACTAGATTACTATTCGATTCTTGGATTG